>VMBQ01003772.1:53010-94944 GCA_007657795.1 Dreissena rostriformis | reverse complement strand
TTTGAGTGTTAATGGGGCTTTAAATATGTAAAACCTTGTACCTAACCCCAAAGAATCCTTCGTCTAGTCAATGTACATGTCAAATGACCGTGCGTGTGTGTAACAAAAGAACACGGTTACTACTTGAAGATATTATTACATGCATCTACTAGGAATAGGCAATAAGTTAATTGATACACTTTCCTTACACAGAGATGTGCAACCAATTTAAGTATACGTCTCATATGGTGTAATAAATATTAGTTTTTCACACATGAATTCTCTTTATGATTCTCTAATGATAACTACATGAAATTATTTGAAATCTTTTTTCTCTGCCCATGGATGGTTTTGTTATTGTATAAGACACATTTATAATGTTTGGTCACTTGCCTTGAATAAAAGACAAGCGGTGTTAACGTGGAATTTCTCTCATGATAATGTTTCTGGAGGTTATTATTTCTATATTTGTAGAGTTTAAAAACATATTAGACAGCTCGATATTTGATGCAGAGAGATATGAAAGCGCTCCTTACCAACTGGCTGATGGCAGTTACAGTGTCCATTTTTCCCGTCGTGTAACTGGCAGTGCGCTGCTCCTCCATGGTGACACGTGTGGTTCGCACAGTCAGCGTTAACGCTGCACGTCTCACCAGCGCGAACTGAATATACACACACAATCACCTTTTTGGAATAAAAGAGTATCGTAATTAGACGATGATATATTTAAAACAGACCGTTGGTAGTTATGAACTTTTTATTTTATTTATGACGTCTGCGGAGCGCGAACTTAAAGCACATATGTTTTTACTAGGGATGCAAGAGGTTAACCGATTAACCGGTTAAACTACCGAAACGATAAGTTAACCGGTTACATTTTTTTGGAAAAGGTTAACTTGATTTTTGTTTAACTATGCTTTTTCATGGAATAAATCGTACGATTTTGCTTCTTGTGCGCGAAATTCTGCCAACTTAAGCTGGCGTCTGGTTGGAACAGCATGCCACAACAACGACGGTAATAAATAACGTGTCAACAAACACAGTTATAAAGCAATTAATCAGTCCTGTTTGTAGTTACAAACATGGGTTCGTTTAAATTTGCACTTGTATTATATTGTACTCGCGATTATTGAACTCGTGAACTACGGGGAATGGGGACTGATTTGTATTCGCACGTGATTCATAATTTAGTTTAAACATATTTATTTCTTATGGCAATTACAATAAATACAGATCATACTCAATATAAGCAGAAAAGGATTGAAACGAAAGAAACAAGTTCTTATATAGTTTGTCTCCTTAGGAATAATATTTACACATGGAAGTGGCAGTGTTTAAAGACTATAAATGTCATGATATATGCCAGAAGTAAGAAAAACGGGATATAAACATTAAAACAAAAAAAAGTAAAAAAAAAAATGTGAGGTTATCAAGCTAGGATGAAGGATTTTGATTATGAGTTAAAGGCAAATAAATGCAACGTCGAGTCGGGATCGGATTGTTATGAGAAACGCTTAGATTCAATGATGTACTGTTGGACACAAAGAAAGATTGTAGAGATATCATCATCGTTTAGGCATGTATTGCCAAAAAGAAGCGTATCAAGGTCTACAGGACTTATAATTCCCAAGATATCGTTCATTAATTTTGTCCGTATTACGCTATAATATGAACATATGAAGAAGAAGTGAAAGTTAGACTCAATATCTCCACAGCGACAGAGTGGGGAATCAATAATATTTTTTGTGTAACTTTATTTCTGTTAAGTTTAGATTTAAATGAATTCAACGATTCGCTATTTTTAACATCATCTGGTAAGTTATTCCATTTTCGAGTGACTGCGGGTACAAATGAATTGTAGTAAAGGGTTGTTCTAGATTCGGATGTGCGTAAATCATTAGCATTGCGAAGATTGTACCTAGCAACAGATCCAACATGTTGGGGTACAAGGTCGGTCAAATACTGTGGGGTAAGTGAATTTTGCATTTTGTAGAATAATGTAAATTTATGTTTGTCGCGGCGGTCCTGAAGCGGTTCCCAGTTAATTTCCTTATGCAGGTCAGTTAATGACACTAGTTTAGACGATCCACAAGCGATTCGCGCTGCTTCATTTTGAATTTTATCAATTTCGTTTTTTTCTGCTTGGGTGCAATTGTCCCATATCACATCTGCATATTCAATAAGAGGTCGAATAAACGATATGTAAATTATTTCCAGGGATTTCCGATCAAGATTAAACCTTAGTTTTCGCATAATATTAATTCGATTCCATGCTTTTTCTGTTATGTATTTTATATGGATGTTCCATTTACAGTCGTTCGAGAGGAAAACCCCTAGATGTTTGTGGGAATCGACCTCTGGTATTTGTTTAGACATCATTGTAAAAGTACGTGAATTTGGATGTTGCTTTCTGGAGAATGTTAGGGATTCAGATTTTGAGGGATTAAATAATACGTGCCAATCTAAAGCCCATTTAGATATTTTGTTGATATCACTTTGTAATATTGTATTTGAAATAATGGGATCGTCGATAATAATGTATAGGGAAGTGTCATCGGCAAAAAGGCGAATATTACTTTTGATGTCGTAAACAATATCATTTATAAAAATTAAAAATAACAGAGGCCCTAGTATGGAACCTTGGGGAACACCGGCTTCTAACATTGCCCAGTTTGAGACTGCGCCTGGAAGTACTACGCGCTGACGTCTATTATGAAGATAATCAGTAAACCAGGATAGTAATTTTCCTCGAATGCCAATTGAATTAAGTTTATGGATAAGCCCTTTATGCCAGACCTTATCGAAGGCTTTACTGATATCAAAAAAGACAGCTTTAACCTCTAGACCGTTGTCGAGGGCTTTACAAAACGTATCGTATATATACGTCAGTTGGTTAGTAGTTGAATCACCAGGCAAAAATCCAGACTGAAAAGGCGTAAGTAATTTGTTACTTATGAGGTGATTATATACGTGTTTGAAAATGATTTTTTCGAATACCTTTTCCATTGTATTTAAAAGTGAAATTGGTCTATAGTTGCTCACTACTTTTGGGTCGCCGTTTTTGAAAACTGCACTGACATTAGCATCTTTCCAACAACTTGGCATAATACATTTATTAAGTGCAACGTTAAAGAACTGACAGAGAGGAGCGGACAATTGATTTTGGCATTCTTTTAAAATTCGATTATTTATTCCATCTGGTCCCGATGCTTTGTCCACGGGAAGTGACTTAAGTATGTCAAGAACATCAGTAGGTGTAATAAATATAGACTGCAACGAATTTGCTATCGGTACACTAGTGAGTTCAGGTATGTCGTCGCTATCGATATCAATTTTAGACTGACTTTGAAAAAAAATGTTTAGAATATTTGCCTTATCAAAACAATCGGTTGTAATGGTATTGTCAATGGGATTTACGAGTGCTGAATTTAAGTTATTGTTAGGCTTATTAATAAATGACTTAAGTATTTTCCACCAGTCCTTAGATGTATGGTTGTTTTGTTTGAGTTTGATGCTTAAACTTTCGTAATGCTGATCTTTCGCTTGCCTTATCAATAATATTGTCTTATTTCTAATTTTACGAAATTTAGACCAATAATAATTTGAGTTTTTCAATTTCGCGTGATGGTAGACCCGTTTGCGTTTTCTTATCATTCGACGAATGTGTGTGTTAAGCCAGGGTGGGTCACGCGGTTTAATTTGTATAGACTTGTTTGGGATACAATGTTTAGCATTAGAAACAATTGTATCGGTGATATTAGCGCAATAAGTGTTAACATCATCATTTGCAATAGTGTCCCAATCAAATATAGAGAGCCTTTCGCGAAGCAGGTCATAGTTTCCATCAGCATATTTCCAAATGTGACGCTCATATGCTGTTGAATTTGGCTTATTATATTTAAATAAACCATATATGGGACAATGATAACGATTTTGTTGGTCAAGAAAAGGGTCACCAACACCTGATAACGCCAAGCTATCACGATTACTTATAAATAATAGGTCGAGAATAGATGAAGATCTTTCCGTAAAGTGNAGCCAAAGGCAAATAAATGCAACGTCGAGTCGGGATCGGATTGTTATGAGAAACGCTTAGATTCAATGATGTACTGTTGGACACAAAGAAAGATTTTAGAGTTATCATCATCGTTTAGGCATGTATTGCCAAAAAGAAGCATATCAAGGTCTACAGGACTTATAATTCCCAAGATATCGTTCATTAATTTTGTCCGTATTGCGCTATAATATGAACATATGAAGAAGAAGTGAAAATTAGACTCAATATCTCCACAGCGACAGAGTGGAGAATCAATAATATTTTTTGCGTAAAGGTGCTCATTAAGGCAACTGGATTTGGTCCTTAATCGCGTGTGAATGACTTGAGAATGACGTTTACCTATGTAATAGTACGATGGTGTTATAACTTTATTTCTGTTAAGATTAGATTTAAATGCATTCAACGATTCGCTATTTTTAACATCATCTGGTAAGTTATTCCATTTTCGAGTGACCGCGGGTACAAATGAATTGTAGTAAAGGGTTGTTCTAGATTCGGAAGTGCGTAAATCATTAGCATTGCGAAGATTGTACCTAGCAACAGATCCAACATGTTGGGGTACAAGGTCGGTCAAATACTGTGGGGTAAGTGAATTTTGCATTTTGTAGAATAATGTAAATTTATGTTTGTCGCGGCGGTCCTGAAGCGGTTCCCAGTTAATTTCCTTATGCAGGTCAGTTAATGACACTAGTTTAGACGATCCACAAGCGATTCGCGCTGCTTCATTTTGAATTTTATCAATTTCGTTTTTTTCTGCTTGGGTGCAATTGTCCCATATCACATCTGCATATTCTATAAGAGGTCGAATAAACGATATGTAAATTATTTCCAGGGATTTCCGATCAAGATCAAACCTTAGTTTTCGCATAATATTAATTCGACTCCATGCTTTTTTCTGTTATGTATTTAATATGGATGTTCCATTTACAGTCGTTCAAGAGGAAAACCCCTAGATGTTTTTGGGAATCGACCTCTGATATTTGTTTAGACATCATGGTAAAAGTACATGAATTTGGATGTTGCTTTCTGGAGAATGTTAGGCATTCATATTTCGAGGGATTAAATAATACGTGCCAATCTAAAGCCCATTTAGATATTTTGTTGATATCACTTTGTAATATTGTATTTGAAATAATGGGATCGTCGATAATAATGTATAGGGAAGTGTCATCGGCAAAAAGGCGAATATTACTTTTGATGTCGTAGACAATATCATTTATAAAAATTAAAAAAAAAAACAAAGACCCTAATATGGAACCTTGGGGAACACCGGCTTCTAATATTGCCCAGTTTGAGACTGCGCCTGGAAGTACTAGGCGCTGACGTCTTTTATGAAGATAATCAGTAAACCAGGATAGTAACTTTCCTCGAATGCCAATTGAATCAAGTTTATGGAGAAGCCCTTTTTGCCAGACCTTATCGAAGGCTTTACTGATATCAAAAAAGACAGCTTTAACCTCTAAACCGTTGTCGAGGGCTTTACAAAACGTATCGTATATATACGTCAGTTGGTTAGTAGTTGAATCACCTGGCAAAAATCCAGACTTCATAATTTAAAATGATCGTCTTCAGACGGTGACAAGTTAAACCCTTTCTACTTAAAAGACGTACTGATTATGATAAATTATATGCTTTCGGGAAAATCAAAACGTTTCAAATCTTTTGCACTCACCGACAGCAGCGTGACAGTTGCAGTGTCCGTGCGCGCCATTGGGATCGTGGATCTCGCAGTGCGGTGAACCATGGTGACACGTGTGGCTGGCACAGTCAGTATCGGTCTTGCACGGCTCGCCCGCCGCGAGTACAAGAGCTGAAAACAAACAAAACATAATCCTGTTATAAACCAGCTTCATTTGGATCCGTCTGATTTTAGCAACAAACAAGTAAAACTGGTATTACAGTTCCGTTGCTTACTTGTTTTTACCCGTATTATAAGCAATTTTATTTTTAAGACAAACTTATATTCAAAATAAATGAATGTAAACGTCCATTTTCAACTAAAACTGGTATAACCTATCAAACACGATGCTACAGCGAACCCCAACATCTTAAGCGTATAAACCTTAAAGAAATCTACACTGACTGGAACATGAGCTAGTGTCGCTTTTATAACAAAAAAATCATAACGGTCGGTGTGCGCCGGTTCCTCTCAGGCCACCGAAAACAATATTCGTGTCGTCTCATTTTATCAAGGGTTTGAATGTTTCGTGTTGATGCCAAAAAAGGCGTTAACCGTTTTTCAAAAATATTTGTGATTACGTCTCAGACAGAATTACACAATACACTTTGACTATTCCAAGGCACTGATTCTAGTTACCCACCACCGTAAGCGGACGGATATTATTTTGGCGTTGTCCGTCCATCCGTCTGTCCGTCCTTCCTGCCATCCATCCTTTTGTCATTCCGTCCTTCCGTTCCAAACACTTTTGTGTCCGGAGCCATATCTTTGAACTACCTGGGCCGATTTCATTGAAACTTGGAACTAGTGTTTATATGGATAAGTGGATGATGCACGTCAAATGATGTCGCAATCCGTTCGCGTTATGGTCCTTTTTTACTTGAAAATAAGCACACTTTTGTGTCAGGAGCCACATCTTGGAACTGCTTTGGCAGATTTCATAGAAACTTGGTTTGAGTATATATATGGATAAGCGGATGATGCAGGTCAAATTGCTACGCACTCATTTGACCATAAACGGAGTTATATGACCTTTTTGACTTGAACATACCCTTTATAAACATAGGATTTTTCTTTCTTGAGCTCCAATAACATATGAGCCACAGCCATGACACTTACCTAAGTTGTTCTCAATTATCCGGATCCGAGTCACATTCAAGACCCATAACCCTAGAGGCTAGGGGGAGGAATCAATTCAACGAATTTGATTGTTTTATTAATGTTTGCATTTGCTGTGTGTTTTATGCTGTGTCTACTGCTTTTTTACTGTGTAAACAGTTTGGCGCTTGGTCACGTGTCATAAATAAATAAATAAATAAATAAATAAATAAATAAATAAATAAATAAATAAATAAATAAATAAATAAATTCATTAATAAATTCATATATAAATTCATTAATAAATTCATTAATAAATTCATAAATAAATAAAGGACCTCATGATATCATAAGATTTCTCTACTGTTCGTGCAGGTGCAGTTTCACTTGTTTAATAATTAAGTAAACATCTGTATCCATTATTTCCTTACAATTGTTTGTGACTGTATCAGCTGTGAAACTATTGTGCAAATAAGTAATGTAAGTTACTCGAATGGCATGGATGGGTTGATTATTGCAGGTTGAACTTTGATTTATGATGTGCACCAGGTATTGGAAAAGCGCTGATATAGATCAGTAACCGTTTGTTCATACATCATGCTGACAATAACATACTTTCCTGCTGGTGCAACTTAAGGTTCATTTTGTTTACAGTTGGATAGTTTGATTTATAGGACAGGAAACAAAAGCAATATATTGTCCCCTTGCAAAGTCGGTCTATTGCAGTGGGCCAAGAAGATCGTGATTGGTAGCCTGTTGAGGACATGAAACTGACCTCGGCGTGAGAATTGAAAATGTGAAATCACGATAACTAGGACCTCGTGCGAACGAACCCATACGATGCTTTGACCTACTTTTTATCAGTCTTTCTTTTATAATTTTACTTATTTTACTATCTATCCACCGTTTGCTTATAACAAATATTTGCGAAGGTTCGCTTTTGGAATCGTTGATTTAAAATCTACACCAGATGAGTCCGACGGCAAAAATCAGTAGATTATCTTCCAGACATGTAATTCGAACAAACACTGCTTTATGAATGAACGATTAGGTGAATATATCAAGTCTTAGTGATTATATCAAGTCTAAGTTGTGAATATATCAAGTCTTAGTTGTGAATATATCAAGTCTTAGTTGTAAATGCTTGCTATATCAAGTCTTAGTTGTGAATGCTTGCATTACATTTCATCTAGCAATCAATTCTTATGTGTACATTACTTCATCGAGTTATTTTCGTCAGATCGATGAGTACATGCAGAGGCCTATTTGTTTAACAAAAATATTTGCCATTGGACTGATCTTTATTTATGACATACATATACGATGGTTGTTGTTGAAGTTCGTGGACGTTTCTTTGACATAAGTAATTTTGAACCCAACAGACATTTGTCCAAATACTCGAAAAAGTTACCTCTCCATGCGGTTTAACGGTAGACACTGCATTTACTATTACAATCCGTTCAGGTCTTGAAGAATTTCTAGATTGTAACTTGTTCTCATTTGATGCAAACGTGTTTTCTTTGCATTATTGAATTTGTATTCACATTTTGAAGTAAAATATGTGCATCAAAATAAAAAATAAATACGTAACAATCTGGTTATAATTAATACGTTTAGTTTCTATACACTCAATACCTCGGTCAAGCTAGTCATTGCATTTTCGTTGGTACCAATCGTACACAAAACGTATATGTTCCATTGGCACAAAGCTCTTTCAATCATAAAATAGTTTTATAGTTTTTTTTTCATTATTTATTTTCTTATGAAATAATTAACATGCGGCAGTTGCAGTGTCGGTTCAAGATGCCGGGGTTGGATCACGCAGTGCGGGAACCATGATGACACGTGATACCGACACAGTCGCATTGTTCGTTTAAGGCTCACCAGCGCGCCCTGTGGAAACAAAGAATATTTTAGTCTTTTACAAAGTGTTAAAATATATTACAAATCGATTGATCAGGGTTTTAGTCATATTAAATGTAATTTGTTTGAAGGTCCGACGTTTTTATTTTGTGTTTTTCTTATGACCATAGGTCACTTGCGAGCGGACGGACAAGGGCAAATCTATAACTCCCCCATGTCATAAAGTGGGGGGCATATAAGGTGGTTGACGTTAAAAATAATTTGATAAAATGAATCATTAAAATTATTTTTTCCGAAGTAAAGAATTGCGTTCTTGGCCATTGAACGTATTTAGACGTATGTTTTTAAACTTGGAATATGTGTCGAATTATATAATTGCAAATCTAACTAGTATCCGTGTTTCATTGTTATTAGAAATGGAGACAGAGCAACTATAAATACCGAATCTCTGTTCATGTGACTGTAAATTTGTTTATTTACGGGATAAAATTTAATTACCTCGTTAGTTTAAAACAGTTGACATCAATTTCAACAGAATAAATCTTGACTCACTGAAATTCGAGTGGCAGTTGCAGTGTCCGTGCGCGCCATTGTGAATCTCGCAGTGCGGAGCACCATGCTGACAGGTGTTTCCCGCACAGTCGTCGTCAGTCGCGCATGGCTGGCCAGCACGCTCTGTGGGAGAAAGAAATTTTTGCAAATTGTTTATATGAATTCATCTACAGAGCTATGCCAATTCTGTGTTCCCATCTTATTATCGTATATTTTTATCACTCTGTCGCTGTGTTCGTTCTTCGGTGCGTTAGTTTGTCCGAAAAAGTTGCAGCGTAATAGTGAAACGTGTTTTGGTGCATTCGTCGTCACTCGAGCATGCTTTGAATAAAATACTAGCGGATATAAACGAGAATTTCTCTCTTGATCATATTACTGGAAGTTAGGATTTCTATATATGTAGAGTGGAAAACATGCTAGACTGCTCGATATTTGATGCAGAGAGATATCAAAGCGTTCCTCACTAGCTGGCTGATGGCAGTTGCAGTGTCCATTTTTCCCGTCGTGTAACTGGCAGTGGGGTGCTCCATGGTGACACGTGTGGTTCGCACATTCAACATCTATGGTGCACGTCTCCGGAGCGCGAACTGAATACACAATTACAATATTTTCTTTTACATATCAATACAAAACTATTTACATGTTTGAACGGATATCACGTTCAAACAAGCAATTCCATATTTAAAGGCTTAGTTTAAGGACTATATATCAACTCTTTTGATTAGTTCACTCCATTTATTGGTCCATAATATAATCTTATCGTTTTGCCATATTTTGTCTCAGCAATGGTTGAACACACCTTTTTATGCCCCAACCGGGTGGAGGGCATAAGTATTGCACGTGTCCGTGAGTCCCGAAGCTTTTGTTTTTAACTCCTCTTTAACTTCTAGGTGGATCTCGCTCAAACTTTCAGCGTGGAATGACATTAATGTCGTAGAGGATAGTAAAGAAAGAAATTCTGGACGAGAGTTTTTTTTTTAGAATTATTACCATTTGTCAGTTTTTTCACTAACGAATATATAGTCCCAAAATTGTGTGTGTGTGTACCTCAACGTTAATAGTTGGTTGAATCACGCTCAAACGTTCATACTTTAGTGCCCTTAATGTTATGGAAAAGTGACTGCGACCATTTGGGACCGAATTATGGCCCTTTGTTTGTTTGTATTTCTGAAGAAAAATGTAGTGGATTTGTATGTGTCCAAACATGTATTGTCGGGGCATCAGTGTTTTTTTTATGCATTTGAAGTAAATCTCAGTTGTGTATTTATCGCCGTTACTAAGTTTTTTTTTGCACTGTTACCACATCAGATTGTCCGACCATGAGAGTACTCTACTCAAGATTTGGAGTGGGGTCAAATAGGACGGATGATTTAAACTAAACCTTTCGTGGCATATGAATCACGTGCATTAATTGGTTACATAAGGTCTTCACGTTTCACCCATGTCGGCTCTCTGAGATATGTCACTCACCGACAGCGGAGTGGCAGTTGCAGTGTCCGTGTGCGTTATTGGGATCGTGGATCTCGCAGTGCGGGGAACCATGGTGACACGTGTGGTTGGCACAGTCAGCGTTTACGCTGCACGTCTCAGGAGCGCGAACTGATTTCACAAAAACAATAGACTTTTTTTCTTAATTATGTGAAATCTTTGTTCTGAACCCAAAATAATCTTTCGTGTAGTCAAATTACATATCAAATGACCCTGCGTGTGTGTAACAAAATAATACAGTATTGTTAAATACTTCTAAGGATTGTCTTATTTCGCATGTGACAAACTAAAACTAAATCCAAAGGAAATTTGTGTTTTGAACTCCTTTTTTACTTCTGGGTCAAACTTACACAGTGGAATGACATTGATGTGTAGATGATCGTTATGAAAGGAATTTAGGCCGAGATTAGTTTTGGTAGAATTATGGCCCTTTGTTATTTTTTAAGATTACCCCCAAAAGTGTGTGTGATTAACTCCTCTTCAATTGCTGGTTGAATCACGTTCAAACGTTAACAGCTTAGTGTTCTTATGGTGTAGATCTTCATATCCTCTCTCTGAGTAAATTCACTCACCAACAGCGGAGTGGCAGTTGCAGTGTCCGTGCGCGCCATTGGGATCGTGGATCTCGCAATGTGGGGAACCATGGTGACACGTGTGGTTGGCACAGTCAGCGTCTACGCTGCACGTCTCCTGAGCGCGAACTGATTTGACAAAAACAATATGCTTGTCTTCTTAAATATGTGAAAACATTTAAATGAACCCAAAAGAACCTTTTGTCAAGTCAAGTTACATATTAAATGGCAAAAGAGCACAGATTACCACTTGAAAATATTATTAAATACTTCTACTGTTTGTCTTATTCCGCATGTGACAAACTAAACTATAGTCAAAAGAACCTTTCGTCAGGTTTTTCTGAACTTTTGTGATTTAAGGCGTCTCCGAAGCGCGAACGAACGACGTAAAATTTATCAAATTCTATTCGCACGTGATTTATAATTGAAATGATCGTATGCAGGCGGTGAGATATTAAACCCTTACTTCTCAAACGGCGTTATCTTTCTGATCAGTTATTTGCTTTTATGAAAATCAATCTGCCGAGTCTGTTAAACTCACCGACAGCGGCGTGGCAGTTGCAGTGTCCGTGTGCGCCATTGTGAATCTCGCAGTGCGGAGCACCATGGTGACACGTGTTTCCCGCACACTCGTCGTCAGTCGTGCACGGCTGGCCAGCGCGCTCTGTGGGCGAAAGGATTTTTTGAAAATTGTTTCTTTAAATTAATCTACAGAGCTATGCAAATTATGTGTCCCCATCTATAATACGTGTATTATAATCACTCTGTCGGTTTGTTTGTTCATCGGTGCGTCAGTTTGTCCGAAAACGGAGCAGCGTTATTTTGAAACGTGTTTGGTGCATTCGTCGTCACTCGAGCAGGCAATGTGTCGATTTTTTATATTTTAGCTTAGTTTAAGGACTATATATCAACTCTTTTGATAAGTTCACTCCATTTATTGGTCCATAATATAATCTTATCGTTTTGCCATATTTTGTCTCAGCAATGGTTGAACACACCTTTTTATGCCCCAACCGGGTGGAGGGCATAAGTATTGCACGTGTCCGTGAGTCCCGAAGCTTTTGTTTTTAACTCCTCTTTAACTTCTAGGTGGATCTCGCTCAAACTTTCAGCGTGGAATGACATTAATGTCGTAGAGGATAGTAAAGAAAGAAATTCTGGACGAGAGTTTTTTTTTTAGAATTATTACCATTTGTCAGTTTTTTCACTAACGAATATATAGTCCCAAAATTGTGTGTGTGTGTACCTCAACGTTAATAGTTGGTTGAATCACGCTCAAACGTTCATACTTTAGTGCCCTTAATGTTATGGAAAAGTGACTGCGACCATTTGGGACCGAATTATGGCCCTTTGTTTGTTTGTATTTCTGAAGAAAAATGTAGTGGATTTGTATGTGTCCAAACATGTATTGTCGGGGCATCAGTGTTTTTTTTATGCATTTGAAGTAAATCTCAGTTGTGTATTTATCGCCGTTACTAAGTTTTTTTTTGCACTGTTACCACATCAGATTGTCCGACCATGAGAGTACTCTACTCAAGATTTGGAGTGGGGTCAAATAGGACGGATGATTTAAACTAAACCTTTCGTGGCATATGAATCACGTGCATTAATTGGTTACATAAGGTCTTCACGTTTCACCCATGTCGGCTCTCTGAGATATGTCACTCACCGACAGCGGAGTGGCAGTTGCAGTGTCCGTGTGCGTTATTGGGATCGTGGATCTCGCAGTGCGGGGAACCATGGTGACACGTGTGGTTGGCACAGTCAGCGTTTACGCTGCACGTCTCAGGAGCGCGAACTGATTTCACAAAAACAATAGACTTTTTTTCTTAATTATGTGAAATCTTTGTTCTGAACCCAAAATAATCTTTCGTGTAGTCAAATTACATATCAAATGACCCTGCGTGTGTGTAACAAAATAATACAGTATTGTTAAATACTTCTAAGGATTGTCTTATTTCGCATGTGACAAACTAAAACTAAATCCAAAGGAAATTTGTGTTTTGAACTCCTTTTTTACTTCTGGGTCAAACTTACACAGTGGAATGACATTGATGTGTAGATGATCGTTATGAAAGGAATTTAGGCCGAGATTAGTTTTGGTAGAATTATGGCCCTTTGTTATTTTTTAAGATTACCCCCAAAAGTGTGTGTGATTAACTCCTCTTCAATTGCTGGTTGAATCACGTTCAAACGTTAACAGCTTAGTGTTCTTATGGTGTAGATCTTCATATCCTCTCTCTGAGTAAATTCACTCACCAACAGCGGAGTGGCAGTTGCAGTGTCCGTGCGCGCCATTGGGATCGTGGATCTCGCAATGTGGGGAACCATGGTGACACGTGTGGTTGGCACAGTCAGCGTCTACGCTGCACGTCTCCTGAGCGCGAACTGATTTGACAAAAACAATATGCTTGTCTTCTTAAATATGTGAAAACATTTAAATGAACCCAAAAGAACCTTTTGTCAAGTCAAGTTACATATTAAATGGCAAAAGAGCACAGATTACCACTTGAAAATATTATTAAATACTTCTACTGTTTGTCTTATTCCGCATGTGACAAACTAAACTATAGTCAAAAGAACCTTTCGTCAGGTTTTTCTGAACTTTTGTGATTTAAGGCGTCTCCGAAGCGCGAACGAACGACGTAAAATTTATCAAATTCTATTCGCACGTGATTTATAATTGAAATGATCGTATGCAGGCGGTGAGATATTAAACCCTTACTTCTCAAACGGCGTTATCTTTCTGATCAGTTATTTGCTTTTATGAAAATCAATCTGCCGAGTCTGTTAAACTCACCGACAGCGGCGTGGCAGTTGCAGTGTCCGTGTGCGCCATTGTGAATCTCGCAGTGCGGAGCACCATGGTGACACGTGTTTCCCGCACACTCGTCGTCAGTCGTGCACGGCTGGCCAGCGCGCTCTGTGGGCGAAAGGATTTTTTGAAAATTGTTTCTTTAAATTAATCTACAGAGCTATGCAAATTATGTGTCCCCATCTATAATACGTGTATTATAATCACTCTGTCGGTTTGTTTGTTCATCGGTGCGTCAGTTTGTCCGAAAACGGAGCAGCGTTATTTTGAAACGTGTTTGGTGCATTCGTCGTCACTCGAGCAGGCAATGTGTCGATTTTTTATATTTTAGCTTTTTTATCATAAGTATCACACGTTTAAGTATATTGTTGTAACCTAAATATTGATTTCAAACACTTACATTCTAGTCATGATTTTATTACGAGGACTACATAACATTATTTTTGTTTGAAACCTTTACTCTGTGCCACTGGATTTTCTTGTTGTTTTAGGCGACACATTCATTATCTTTGTTCACTTGCCTTAAATAAAAGACTAGCGGATATTAACAATAATGTCTCTCTTGATAACATTACTGGAAGTTATGATTTCTATATTGGTAGAATGAAAAACATGTTAGACAGCTCGCTATGTGATGCAGAGTGATATAAAAGCGTTCCTCACTAGCTGGCTGATGGCAGTTACAGTGTCCATTTTTCCCGTCGTGTAACTGGCAGTGGGGTGCTCCATGGTGACACGTGTGGTTCGCACAGTCAACATCTGCGGTGCACGTCTCAGCAGCGCGAACTGACAATACAAATACCAAATGTTCTTCTAAACTTGAATTACACAACCACCTAGATGTTTTAGAGGATCACGTTTAATCCTACAATTCAATATGCTAAGGCCTAGAATATCTTATAAGACCATTGAGAAGCTACCTCCGTGTATGGGTCCATCATTACATCCTACCTTTTAAGCCATATTTTCTTTTAGCTGATTAAGCAATATTAGAGCACACATGCGCATGTCCTCATCGAGTGGGAGCATTAAGAATTGCACTTGTTTATCAGTGCTTTCGTCTGTACGTACGTGTGTACGTCCCCAAGCATGGGTTTTGAACTCCGCTTAAACTTCTGTGTGGATCTCGCTCAAACTGAATGATCTTGATGTATAGCTTATCGTCAAGAAAGGAATTTTCGCCGTCACGAGATTTGGCAGAGTTATGGCAATGTGTCAGTTTTATACCAAATAATATATAATCCACAAATGGTGCGTGTTTAACTCCTCTTTAATTTCAGGTTGAATCTCGCTCAAACGTTCACAGTTAAGTGTCCTTAATGTGCAGATGATCGTAAAACACGGAATGGTGACCAGTTTTGAATGAATTTTGGGTTTGTATTTGTATTTTTGTACAATATATATATAATGGATATGTATGCGTCCATACATGTGTTGTGGGGGCATCAGTGTTTGTAACAAATGTTAAGCTAATCTCAGTTGTGTATTTATCGCTGTTATTAAGGGGTCCGTTGAATTGTAAGCAGCATCACAGGGTGCTAGTTCATGAGAGTACTGTACCCCAGATTTGGCTTTAGTAATAAAATCAGCTCTCCGTGGTATGTCACTCACCGACAGCGGAGTGGCAGTTGCAGTGTCCATGTGCGCCATTGGGATCGTGGATCTCGCAGTGCGGAGAACCATGGTGACACGTGTGGTTGGCACAGTCAGCGTCTACGCTGCACGTCTCAGGAGCGCGAACTGATTTGACAAAAGCAGTAGACGTGTCCTTTTAAATATGTGAAACCGTAAACTGAACCCAAAATAATCTTTCTTCTAGTCAACTTAGATATAAAATGACAAAATAACACAGTGAAAATATTATAAATAATAATATCTTGAAAATATTATTAAATACTTCTACTGGTTGTCTTATTCCGCATGTGACAAACGAAAAATGTAGTCAAAAAACTTTTCGTCTGGTAGTTATGAACTATTGTTATTTAAGGCGTCTACGGAGCTCGAACTAACGACGTAAAATTTATCAAATTGTATTCGCACGAGATTTATAATTAAAATGATCGTATTCAGGCGGTGAAATTTTAAACCCTGCGTGGCAGTTGCAATGTCCGTGAGCAGCACTTGGGTCGTGGATCTCGCAGTGCGGGGAACCATGGTGACACGTGGTTCCGGCACAGTCCCTATCGGTCTTGCAGGCCTCGCCGCCCGCTTTGTGGGCGGATTGTTTTTTTTATGTCTATGATATCATGTATAGAGATATATGCCAAGTTTGTGTTTTGTCCACATCTTAATTACGTATATTGTAATCACTCCGTCGGTTTGTTCGTTCATCGGTGCGTCAGTTTGTCTGCAAACGTGTATGTTGTAACGTGTTGTTGTGCACTTTTTGTCCTTCGAGTAGGAAATGTTTTAAGTGTCACGTATACATAGACAGAGTAAATTCAATCTAATAAATATTGACTCACTGAAATTCGAGTGGCAGTTGCAGTGTCCGTGCGCGCCATTGTGAATCTCGCAGTGCGGAGCACCGTGCTGACACGTGTTTCCCGCACAGTCGTCGTCAGTCGCGCATGGCTGGCCAGCACGCTCTGTGGGGGATTTTTGTTTTTTGAAAATTGTTTCTATGAATTCATCTACATTACTATGCAAATTATGTGTCCCCATCTTTATTACGTAGATTGTATTCACGCTGTCGGTTTGTTCGTTCAATTATGATTAAGCTTGTCCGCATTTGTTTTTGTAGCGCTATGGTGAAACGTGTTTTTAGTGCATTCGTTGTCAGTCGATCAGGAAATAAGTCAACTTTTTGTATTTTTTCTTTTGTATCACAAGTATCAAAAGTTGGAGTCCATTATTGTTACATAAATATTGGTTTAAACAGATGCTTTCTAGTCGTGATTATTAAACAATGACTACATAACATTATTTTTGTTTGAAACCTTTACTCTGTGCCACTGGATTTTCTTGTTGTTTTAGGCGACACATTCATTATGTTTGTTCACTTGCCTTAAATAAAAGACTAGCGGATATTAACAAGAATGTCTCTCTTGATGACATTACTGGAGGTTATGATTTTTATATTGGAAGAGTGGAAAACATGCTAGACTGCTCAATATTTGATGCAGAGTGATATGAAAGCGTTCCTCACTAGCTGGCTGATGGCAGTTACAGTGTCCATTTTTCCCGTCGTGTAACTGGCAGTGGGGTGCTCCATGGTGACACGTGTGGTTCGCACAGTCAACATCTAAGGTGCACGTCTCAGCAGCGCGAACTTACAATACAAATACCACATTTAAGTTTACACGTGAATTACAAAACTATATAGGGAATGTCAAGTTCAACCCAACACATTTGTTGTCGGGCATAAGTTTTTGTTACAAATTTCTAGTCAATATCAGTTGTTTATTTATCGCTATTACTAAGGTTTCCGTTGGACTGTTACTTCAGTAGTGTCCCAGTTCATGGCTGTACTTTACCCAAGATTTGGCGTGGGGTCAAACAAAGAGATTATTTAAACTAGGCTTTTAATGGCGTCTGAATCGTGTGCATTGATTGGTTACATAAGGTATATACGTGCCACCAATGTCGGCTTTTTGAGTTGTGTCACTCACCAACAGCGGAGTGGCAGTTGCAGTGTCCATGGGCGCCATTGGGATCGTGGATCTCGCAGTGCGGGGAACCATGGTGACACGTGTGGTTGGCACAGTCAGCGTCTACGCTGCACGTCTCAGGAGCGCGAACTGATTTGACAAAAGCGGTAGACGTGTCCTTTAAAATATGTGAAACCGTAAACTGAACCCAAAATAATCTTTCTTCTAGTCAACTAAGATATAAAATGACAAAAGAACACAGTTTACCACTTGACAATATTATTAAATACTTCTACTGGTTGTCTTATTCTGCATGTGACAATCTAAAACTATAGCCAAACGAAAATGTCAGTAGTTATGTACTACATGTCTGAACTATTGTTATTTTAGACGTCTCCGGAGCGCGAACTAACAACGGACAATTTAACTAATTTGTATTCGCAGGTGATTGATAATTTACATGGGCGTATGCAGGCGGTAAGATGATAAACCTTAACTTCTCAAACGACGTAGGGTTCTGATCAGTTATTTGCTTTCAGGGAAATCAACCTGCCGAGTATGTTCAACATGTCGCATATGTTTAACTCACCGACAGCGGCGTGGCAGTTGCAGTGTCCGTGCGCGCCGTTGTGAATCTCGCAGTGCGGAGCACCATGGTGACACGTGTTTCCCGCACACTCGTCGTCAGTCGTGCACGGCTGGCCAGCACGCTCTGTAGGTGAAAGGATTTTTTTTAATATGTCTATGATATTATGTTCATAGATTTATTCCCTCCCTTTATTACGTATAGATTAATCACCCTGTCCGTTTGTTCGTTCATCGGTGCGTCAGTTTGTCTGCAAACGTGCACGTTGTGATATGGTGAAAAGTGTTTTAGTGCATTTTTTGTCAGTCGAGTAGGAAATGTGTCGACTTTTTGTATTTGAGATTTTTTATCATACGTATCGTGAGTTTACGTCCATTATCGTTACATAAATATTGATTACTAACCAGTGCATTGTGTCGTGATTCTATAACGACAACTTCATGAAGTTATGTTTCCTTTAAACCTTTTTTTCTTTCCCCCTTGATTGTCTCATTGATTTATGTGACGTATTTATTATATTTGGTCACTTGCCTTAAATAAAATACATTATTCCTATATTGATAGAGGTGAAAACATGCTAGATTGCTCGGTATTTGATATTTGAGGGATCAATATTTGATGCAGAGTGATATAAAAGCGTTCCTCACTAGCTGGCTGATGGCAGTTGCAGTGTCCATTTTTCCCGTCGTGTAACTGGCAGTGGGGTGCTCCATGGTGGCACGTGTGGTTCGCACAGTCAACATCTGCGGTGCACGTCTCAGCAGCGCGAACTAGCAGCACAATTACCAAATTTAGTTTTGCACGTGAATTACAAAACTGTCTACCGGTAGATGTTAAGAAGATATCATGTTTAACCGAACAATTCCATGTGTAAAGGCCTAGTTAAAGAAATATCTTACCACTACATTGTGTATTTCACTCTATTGTTTTAGTTTCTCTCATCTGATTATTCTACTGTTAAGCATTCGTTTGATGCCCCAATAGAGTGGGAGGAATTACGTATAGTAACTGTCTGTCCGTCCGTTCTTAAGTCTGTACGTATGCATGTACGTCCCAAAGCTTGTGTTTTGAACTCCAAACTTGCACAGTGGAATGACCTTGGTGTGTGGATGATCGTAAAGAAAGACATGTTGGCCGAGACGAGTTTTTGTAGAGGTATGGCCCTTTGTCAGTTTTTCCACTAAATATGATATGGTCCAAAAATGATTTGTGTTTGACACCTCTTTAAATGTTGGTCGAATCTCGCATAAACGTTCACATTTGAGTGTCCGTTATGTGTAAATGATCGTTAAGAATGGAAACAAGGACATTCATTGCGTCTGAATCGTTTATACTGATTGGTAACATAAAGTCAATACGTTTCACCCATGTCGGCTCTCTGAGAAATGTCACTCACCGACAGCGGAGTGGCAGTTGCAGTGTCCGTGCGCGCCATTGGGGTCGTGGATCTCGCAGTGTGGGGAACCATGGTGACACGTGTGGTTGGCACAGTCAGCGTCTACGCTGCACGTCTCAGGAGCGCGAACTGATTTCACAAAAGAAATATGCTTGTCTTCTTAAATATGTGAAAACCTTGAACTGAACCCAAAAGAACATTTCGTCTGGTTTAGTTACATATTAAATGACCATGATTGCTTGTACAAAAGAAAACAGTTTACCACTTAACAATATTGTTAAATACGTATAATGATTGTCTTATTCCGCATGTGACAAACCAAAACTAAATCCAAAAGAAACTTGTGTTTTGAACTCCCCATTTTCTTATGGGTGCAGAACCTTCCACAGTGGAATGGCATTGATGTGTAGGTGATCGTAAAGAAAGAAAGTTAGGACGAGGCGAGTTTTGTGGAATTATGATTATGGCCTTTTGTAAGTTTTTTTCACTAAAGAATATATTGTCCCAAAATTGTGCGTGTGTGTGTGTGTGTTTATTTCTTAGAATGCATATTGTGGATTTGTCTTCGTCCAAACATGCGTTGTCGGGGCTTCTGTGTTTGTTACACATTTCTAGTAAATCTCAGTTGCGTATTTAAGGGGTCCTTTGCAATGTTACTACAGCAGATGGCCCGACCATGAGAGTACTGTACCCCAGATTTGGAGTGGGGTCTATGAAGAGTGATTATTTACATTAGGCATTTCATGGCGTCTGTATCGCGTACAAAAGGTCTATACGTGTCAATGTCGGCTAATTGAGTAATGTCACACACCGACAGCGGAGTGGCAGTTGCAGTGTCCGTGCGCGCCATTGGGATCGTGGATCTCGCAGTGTGGGGAACCATGGTGACACGTGTGGTTGGCACAGTCAGCGTCTACGCTGCACGTCTCAGGAGCGCGAACTGATTTCACAAAAGCAATAGACTTGTCTTCTTAAATATGTGATAACCTTTCTACTGCCACCAAAAGAATAGTTCGTGTAGTCAAGTTACATATTAAATGACCATGCGTGTTTGTAAAAATAAAATACAGTTAACCACTTTAAAATATTTTAAATATTTCTAATGAATGTCTTATTCAGCAGGGTGCACCCCAGATTTTGGAGTGGGGTCAAATAACAGGGATTATATAAACTAGGACTTTCATGGCGTCTTAATCGTGTGCATTGATTGGTTACATAAGGTCTATAAGTGTCACTGTCCAAGTAATGTCACTCACCGACAGCGGAGTGGCAGTTGCAGTGTCCATGCGCGCCATTGGGATCGTGGATCTCGCAGTGCGGGGAACCATGGTGACACGTATGGTTGGCACAGTCAGCGTCAACGCTGCACGTCTCAGGAGCGCGAACTGATTAAAAAAAAAAACAACTATAGAGTTGTCTTCTTAAATGTGTGAAAACCTTTCAATGAACCCATCAGGATCTTTCGTTTAGTCAAGTTACATGTCAATTGACCATCCGTGTGTGTGTAACAAAATAATACAATTTACCACTTAAACATATTGTTAAATACTTCAATTGTCTTATTCCTCTTGTGACAAATTAAAACTAAACCCATAAGACACTTTCGTCAGGAGGGATCTATTGTTATTTTAGAAGTCTCCGGAGCGTACTTACAACATATAATTTTACTGATTTGAATTCGCGCGTGATTTCAATTAAAATGATCGTGTCAATTCAATGAGATGCAAAACCCTTACCTCTCAATCGACGTACTGATTGAGATCGGTTATTTACTTTCAGGAAAATCAGAACGTATCGAATCTTTTCTTCTCTTACCGACAGCGGCGTGGCAGTTGCAGTGTCCATGAGCAGCAGTGGGGTCATGAATCTCGCAGTGCGGGGAACCATGGTGACACGTGGTTCCGGCACAGTCAGTATCGGTCTTGCACGGCTCGCCCGCCGCGAGTACAAGAGCTGAAATCAAACACAAAATAATCCAGATATAAAACAACGGCATTTCGATCCGATTGTCTGAGTTGAGCAACAATAAAGTAACATTTGTAATATTGTGCCGTTGCTAAGATGTAGTTCTTTTAATGTTTATTATAAGCAATCTTATTTTAAGACAAACTTCTATTCGAAATAAATCAATGCAAACGTATTTCCAACCTATCAAACACGATGCTACAGCAAACCTCAACATATTTTAAACCGTGAAGAAATCGACACTGAATGGAATTTGGACAAGTGATGCTTTTATACCGAAAATATCATAACGGCGTGTGCAGTGAGCAGAGAAAATCGTGATTTGAAATCTGTTGATGACATGTAACCGACTTCAGCATGTGAATTGATAAGAAGAAATCACGCTAGCCAGGTCTCTATGCGCACGAACCCTTACGTTGCTTTGTCCTACTTTTTACAAGTCATTCCAAATATCACTGATTTCATTTTCCATCCATAGTTGCCTTGTAAATAAGTATTAGCGAATGTTTGATGTTGGGATCGAACGATTCAATTCTACACCGAATCGGTCCGACCGCATAAATCAGTAGATTATGTTTTTTCAAGATGTGTATTTCAAACAAGAACTGCTTTTTCCATGCACAATTAGGTGAACAGATCAAGTCTTAGTTGCAAATTATAATTATATCTAGCAATCAATTCATATAAATGCGTAAATTATTTTATCGAATCTATTCAATAATTTTCGTCCAATGGATGAGTAGATCTACATGAAAATACATATTTGTAAAAAAAAAAAACTTTTTTACTGGATAAGTCATTATTTACGATATACACTGACACTGGTTATATTAGAAAATCGTGGACTTTTCTAATTATATTAGTTATTTTGAACTAAACAATTACGGTATGCACACATGATACCACATGTCGAGTCAGTATTCTGATCCGCTTACACAGTCTTATACAGTACATTATGTGCACATATTCGATATTTACATCAAATCTATATCGATTTATTAAAGTCTATAATAAGTTGAACAAATATCGCGCAATATGCGCTGCGTTTAGAGATAATGGTGTTATTTTTTTTTCTGAAAAAGTATGTAACTCGTACAATGACATGATCTGTCCGGTTGTACGAATCAGTTTACAAATTACGGTAGAGCACAAACATAAACACATTCACAAATAACTCTAACAGAAATGTTTTTGACATTTCACAATCAAACAGAGTCTGATTATCAATTTCAACGGAAGCCTCAGCAGCGGTGCGTGTCCTAGTTAACACACGGGAACAAACTCCCGGACATCATAGCAGACACGGTGGTCTAATAGTCTTAGACAGCAACATACATGCCGTCGCCTCCTGTCAGAGACTGAGAGCATAAAGACTTGCATTACTATGTGAGTGTAACATGCTCCCTGATCTTAATCCGCATGATATAGTGGCATTACTGCTATNACGTGTAATGAATCTTATTATACATAGTATTCAGATGTTTATAATTTTATGTAAATAGTATACGACTTTTCATCTAATATACGAATGTTTATTTGAATTATACTGCATGTCTGTTAAATCACTGAAAAGTGGAAATAAAGAGTATAAAATAATAGCATCTCGATTCAACTGATTTCTCTGTCCTGATTTCAAGGCCAGTATATCTGTTGCCGTGATGTCACAAAGACTGGATTCCTTGAGAGCGCGACATCTGATTATATAGTGTTTTATAACTGGAGAAAGATAAGACAAGGCGTCAGGTCACCGATGCCGAATACCGTGCCTTTGACTGATTGACGTAGAAAGAGATTGTATCGACACTGGGTTAAATCGAGTAGGTCTTTACAAACATAGGATCTTTTTTTTTCCAAAACAGATGTAACGTTGATGAATTAAAAAAAAGGAAAAAGTTCAGCACATCAACGAAATAAGACTTTTATACGATTGAAATTAATTTTCGGTGGCGAAGTCGAAAATAAATGCACGTACAAAATCCACTGTTGTGAATTTCCCAGTAATCTGTGCAAATGTGTTCAAACGACGATACATATACAGATTTTTTGGTTCTGTAGTATATACGACTAGATGTGTCGGTATCGGTTAAAACCTTGTAGATACATGTATCTAGTTCTGAATTTCATAGATTTTAAAGTAGTTGATTGATGGTTCCATTTGAAGGGGCCGTCCAACAGATTTTGGCATGTATTGAAGCTTGTCATTAAATGCTTTTAATGCATTATATTGATAAATTTAAACATTTGAACTAAAAATCTCCAGTAAAAAGACAAGAATACAATTTTAAAAAAAAGGAAAAAAAAGTAACCCTCAACAGTGCTCGAACCATTGACCCCTGAATTCCTGGAGTCCTGGAGTAAAAAGCTACCTGCCTAGACCACTCGACTATCCACGCTCATGTTGTAGACGATGTATTTTTTAGCGATATAAGCAATCCTCGTAGTTTCCCAAAATATCGCTTCGCGTCGATACGACGCTTTATCTGTTGGACGGCCCCTTTAAATTAAAGACTCCTCGTTCAAATTTATGTTTTGGCATAAAACTTAAAAAAATAAAAGGTTGACATAATATGATAATTTATAATATACTCGCTCTAAGTTATTCAGAAAGCAAATAATAGATGCCTTGTGAAGTTTTGCATTTTTATAAAAGGCAGTGCAATTTTCTACAGAAACTTTCGTTTTATTATTTGATATGAGCTATGCTCTTAATCAGACAAATGTCTACGCGGAGGTTTGTAATTAATCCCATTTTTTTAAGTTTAATTCTTAACACATGTTAACCTCTCTTCCCAAATATTTATTCACTAATGTTATTTTAAATTCCCCAATTAGTATTGTTTCACATACTAGTTCTGTGAAAACTGGGCATAATGCTTTTGCGTAAATTGTCGTGCCAGATTAGCCTGTGCAGTCCGCGAAAATCCTGTTTAGGCGGAAATTGTCGTCCCTGATTAGCCTGTGCGGACTGCACAGTTTAATCTGGGACGACACTTTACGCACATGCATTATGCCCAGTTTCTCAGAACACGACATATATCCGCTGCAAGTTGTTCAGAAATCCATACTGCCAAATGTAAGGTATAAACGCTTTGTACTATATACAGATGTGCTTTGTATTGTTAAACGTAACGTCAAGTGATTTTAAAGTAGACAAGTGGTCTTGAACACAGCAGAAATCGTTGAATTACTTTAATGATAATTCTTTATTTATCTTTACGTGGACGTTAAACATTATTTCAATTGTTTTAATCGTTTACAGGAGTGATTGTTTCTCTTCCCTAACAATTGATTATTAAACGTGACGCGCACTTTATTTTTTAACATAACGTTAAGTGTGTCAAACGTCTACAAGTGATATTGAACACTACAGAAATGGTTGTTTTTTCCATCCTAACAACTGATTGTTAAACGTAACGTGCACTTCAATGTTTAACATAACGTAACGTGTTTTGAACGTCCACAAGTCATAATGAACACAAAAGAAGCTATTGCATTTATATCCTTACAATTTAGCGTTTAACGAGACGTAACGTGTTAGAAACGTTGACAAGTGATATTGAACACAACAGAAGTTATTGCAATTCCGTTCAACTATATCTGTTCAGAAAACAATACATGTCATTAGATATCAGCTGGTATTGTTTTTGCTCATTGACCGTGTGGCTTGTGACTTACGATATGTGCCAATGTTTTCAAAATAGAAACGCTCCAGTAGTATTGTTATTTGGGGCCGATAAGTAAAGTATTGGTGGAACATGTATAACTCAAATGCGAATTTTACGTAATTTGAAAGAAAAAAATAATAAATAAAAATGGCGTCACATTGTGAAAAAGAATTTCAACTGAAGAACTTTGGACTTTATCACAAGCGACCGTTAGATTTTGTCACATCAACGGTGAGTGAATTATTGTTTTACTCTCTCTTATTGTTGAAAATAATACGCGTTAAACGCTGGAAACGTTTTCTGATTAAATAAAATCCCAATTCTTTTTAACGTTGTTATTTTTTGGTAGATTTTTATTTTGTATACTTTTTATTGACATGGGTATTTTGATGCCGTCAAACGGAGGACATTTATTGTCGTGTTTTTGTTGGTGGACATTACTAACAGTATAAACCGCGCAAAATAATATTACACAAACTCATAGCACATGTAGTGTACTTAATTTCGTTCCATAGTTTCATAGAGTAAAATTCATTTCATTTCTTGCTATAACACCATTGACTTAAATTAAGTTTATGATATAATATCACAGACCGAAAATCATTTCATTTTATAGAATTAATTACTAAAAGTAATTGAATTCTATAATATCACAGATTAAAATCCATTTCATTATATTGTATCATAGGCTGATACATTTATTTCAATCTATATTATCATAGTCCAAAATTCATTTCATTCCATAGACATACGTCATGTTCAGTCTAAAGAAACATAAAATCAAATCTATGATACTATGATACTAGTACCGTAGACTTAAATACATTTCATTCAATATGGTCATCGACTTTAATCCGTTTTATTCTATAGTTTACAATACTAAAATCCATATCATTAGAAAGTATGATATACGTAATGCATTTCAAATTCTGTAATATCATAGACTTAAATCAATATCATTCAATAGTATCATAAACTAAATACCATTTCATTCTAGAGAATCCTTGACTAAGATTCATTTCATTTTATATAATCATATACTAAAATTAATGTCATTATACACATAAATATCTAAATTTGTTTTATTTATGGAAGCAATGAATAAAATTGAGTTTATTCTGCTTGTTTTTTTTTACAGACTAAAATTCGTGTCATTAAACAGTGTAATATAACCCGCAAATGAAGTTGGACAATGGTTATGGGTATATTTGAGTTAAACTACTCTCACATTTCTCAATCACTTAAATAACAATTTCAAATGTGTGATCATCATAAAATGACAAGGTGTAAGAAACTATTTTTTATCCCCAGGGATCCACACATTTACCCTTGACAAAAGCTGACAAATTGGTACGGGGGTAATTCTGAGTCATTTACCATAGACAAAAGCTGACAGATTGGCACGGGGGTAATCCTTATTTATTTGACCTTGACAAAAGTTGACAAAGTGTAACGGTGGTAATCCTGAGGCAGTTACCCTTGACAAACACTGACAAAGTGGCAGGGGGGTAATTCTGAATCTTAATCCTTGACAAAAGTTGACAAAGTGACACGGGGGTAAACCTGAGGCATTTACCCTTGACAAAAGCTGACAAATTGTTACGGGGGTAATCATGAGTCAATTACCCTTGACAAACGCTGACAAATTGGTACGGGGATAATCCTGAGGCATTTATCCTTGAAAAAAGCTGACAAATTGTCACGGGGGTAATCCTGAGGCATTTATCCTTGACAAAAGCTGACGAATTGTCACTGGGGTAATCCTGAGTCATTTATCCTTGACAAAAACTATTTTTTATCCACAGGGATCCACACATTTACCCTTGACAAAAGCTGACAAATTGGTACGGGGGTAATTCTGAGTCATTTACCATAGACAAAAGCTGACAGATTGGCACGGGGGTAATCCTTAGTTATTTACCCTTGACAAAAGTTGACAAAGTGTAACGGTGGTAATCCTGAGGCAGTTACCCTTGACAAACGCTGACAAAGTGGCAGGGGGGTAATTCTGAATCTTAATCCTTGACAAAAGTTGACAAAGTGACACGGGGGTAAACCTGAGGCATTTACCCTTGACAAAAGCTGACAAATTGTTACGGGGGTAATCCTGAGTCAATTACCCTTGACAAACGCTGACAAATTGGTACGGGGATAATCCTGAGGCATTTATCATTGAAAAAAGCTGACAAATTGTCACGGGGGTAATCCTGATGCATTTATCCTTGACAAAAGCTGACGAATTGTCACTGGGGTAATCCTGAGTCATTTATCCTTGACAAAAGCTGACAAATTGTCACGGGGGTAATCCTGAGTCATTTACCCTTGACAAACGCTGACAAATTGGTACGGGGATAATCCTGAGGCATTTATCCTTGACAAAAGCTGACAAATTGTCACGGGGGTAATCCTGAGTCATTTATCCTTGACAAAAGCTGACGAACTGTCACTGGGGTAATCCTGAGGTATTTACCCTTGACAAAAGATGAAAAATTGGCACGGGGATAATGCTGAGTCATTTACCCTTGACAAAAGCTGACAAATGGGAACGCGGGTAATCCTGAGTTATTTACTTTTGACAAAAGTTTACAACGTGGCACGGTGGTAATCCTGAGGCATTTATCCTTGACAAACGCTGACAAAGTGACACGGGGGTAATCCTGAGGCATTTACTCTTGACAAAAGCTTACACATTGGCACGGGGTTATTCCTGAGTTATTTATCCTTGACAAAAGCTGAAAAATTGACACGGGGTAATCACGAATTATTTACCCTTAACAAAAGCTGCCAAATTGGTACGGGGGTTATTCTGAGTCATTTATCCTTGACGAAAGTTGACAAATTGACACGGGGGTAATCCTGAGTCATTTACCCTTGAACATTGCACACAATGTGGTACGGGAGTAATCCTACGTCTTTATCCTTGACAACAGTTGACAAAGTGGCACGGGGGTTATCCTGAGGCATTTATCCTTGACAAAAGTCGACAAAGTGACACGGGGGTAATTCTGAGGCATTAACCCTTGACAAAAGCTGACAAAGTGACACGGTGGTAATCCTGAAGCATTTATCCTTGACAAAATTTGACAACGTGACACGGGGGTAATCCTGAGGCATTTATCCTTGACAAAAATTGACAAAGTGACACGGTTGTAATCCCGAGGCATTTATCCTTGACAAAAGCTGCAAAATTGACACGGGGTAATCCTGAGGCATTAATCCTTGACAAAAGCTGAAAAATTGGCATTGAGTAATCCTGAGGCATTTATCCTTGACAAAAGCTGACATATCGGTACGGGGGTAATTCCGAGACATTTATCCTTGACAAAAGCTTACATATTGGCACGGGGGTAATCCTGAGGCATTTATCCTTGACAAAAGCTGACAAAGTGGTACGGGGACATTTATTAGTGGTACGGTGGTAATCCTGAGTTCTTTATCGTTTACAAAAGTTGACAAAGTGGCACGGGGGTAATCCTGAGAAATTTACCATTGAACATTGCTGACAATGGTGTGCAAGGGTAATCCTGAGAAATTTACCATTGAACATTGCTGACAATATTGTGCATTGGTAATCCTGAGACATTTACCATTGAACATTGCTGAAAAAAGTGGTTCGGGGGTAATCCTTAGTCACTAAGCCTTAAACATAGCCGACAAAGTGGTGCGGTGGAAATTAGCACCTTTGTGACAAAGTTCTTATTTTATTCTATTGAAGCAATGTCTTAATTCCATTGCATTCGATAGAAATCAAAAAATTAAAATAATTAAAGGCATGTGACTTTTCTTTCGTTTTTAGTTCGGTCCTCA
Source organism: Dreissena rostriformis (assembly GCA_007657795.1). NCBI lineage: Eukaryota > Metazoa > Mollusca > Bivalvia > Myida > Dreissenidae > Dreissena > Dreissena rostriformis. The sequence continues at coordinate 65,833 of VMBQ01003772.1, read as the reverse complement.
ATGGATGTACCCCGTATGGCTGTCTCTGCAACTCGTTTTCCACATCGTTGCCCTGACATTCGACGGCGTCTCCGCGAGCAAAGGGAGTGGCGAGCCGAGCGCTTACTATCTCATGTACATCCACAACTGGTGTTACATCCTCTTGGTCCTCAGCAACGTCGTCGACCTCGCCGTGAATTACTATGTCCATATCTGCGCGAGGCACATTCTACAAGAAAGGGAAAGTATGTTGGTTTCATATCCAGTTAGTTTATTTTTTTGGCAATTATTCTGGGTTAAGAATGAGGTTCGATGCTCAATAAAACTGGATACACTCAATCCGTTGCATTCAGCGTTCTAAGGAGGTGATCTAAAATTGGATTCATTTGTGTGAGTTGTGTTTCCTTTCGTGCGATGTTTGGTGCTTTTGGTTATAACTCTTTGGCATTAAACTGTTTCTTTTCTGCTAGTGCAGCTGAATGTTCACTTTGTTTCAAGTTTAATGATTTTCGTCGTTGCCTCCATCGGTCGTATTACATACAAGTCTTGCCAGACTTTATTGCGTTTTGACATCACTTCAGGTTTTGTTATGTCTCGATTTGTGGATTATATATAATTATTAAGAACACTGTTGACTCGTTTATATATAATAATATTAACACTCGTTTGTATTTTGCATGACATGAACAATAAAAAGAACAAGAGAATTGTATGCTCCGGTTATTTGTTTTTCCAACAGGTGAAACTGGTGGAGCCGAAATAGTCATGCGGAACAGGACAGCAAAAATCAGCTTTAAAACAATGGGTAGGTTTGTTTTAAAAAACACAATTGTTTGGCGGTAAACATTCAGATAGTTATAGCCCTGCACAAACAGTTTTAATGCAGGAGTCAACAGTTGATTGGTTTGTCGTTTGAATGGTTTGATTTAATTTGGCCGACTGACGGACCTTTTATCAAGCAAACAGCTTCTACCGGTCAATCGTTTTTTATGCTTTAAACTTACAAATCTACAGATGATTAACCATTATTTCTCAAAACAATTAACATTAAATGATTTTCCAATACTTGTATACATTATTTTGCATGGAAAAAAGGCGAGAACACTTTTTTCTTGAACGGATTTACCGAACTACTCCAATCAATTTGCGCGAATAAAAATGTATAACGGTAATTGAGGTTACTCGATGAAGTGCTCTTTCTTTTATTTAAAGTCACATGTCGCTATTNACTACGCTTATTTTACTGATTTTTTTTTTTTTTTTTTTTTTTTTTTTTAAACAAAAATTCATTAAAATGAATGTTCTCAAGCAACTTTGAAATTAATTTTTCTGTAAATGATCATCTCGCATCAAAATCCGTATCATTTTCCGACGTAATACAGGGCGTGTACTGGTTAACTTTATACGTTTATTTTGCCAGGCGAGTACTACACGGTCCGTTGGTACATGAAGGTGACCTGGGTGTTCTACACCATCTCCACGGTATCCGGACTTGCAATGACCATTCTATACCTGCTCAGATTAAGATGTAAGATTCTACATCGTTCGTGATAAAGAAAACAAGACAATCATCTTAAACGGAGCAGAATGCCGAACTTTTTTTATATCCAATCTACATTACCCGAAATAAAACCTTCGTTGCTGATTCAAATTGGATGGAGCACATGCTTATTTTTTAACTCAACTGAGCGAAAGAGTGCTCATGTGGACCTTTTATGATAGTCGTCCTTTTAGTGCATGCATGCGGGCGGGCGCGCGTTTGTGCCAGAGTTACTTTCTTTCTTCTTATGACTTCTCCCTTGAACCTCTGGGCAGATTTTTACGAAACTTCACAGGAATATTTTTATGTTAAATCGGACAGTGGTTCCCTTCCATGTTTGTTAAAATCACACCACTGGGGTCAAAATTGGCACGCCCTGCCTGGGATTGCTTGTTTCCTTTGTTTGAATTTAATAAAAAGAAAAAAAATCTTACCCCAAACTATTAAGCTCAAAGCCAGAATATTTGTTGTGTAAATGCGTGTACCCTGACTATCATTTTAAGCCTATGTGACTGCTTTGTCATACCACATCGATTGGCATGTGTTATTGTGTTACATGAACTTTCCGCGTTTAATTTTCATTCAAAAGATAAATACTAATAGAAATGTAATTTACTTCATACATGCTTGTAGTTCAGGAATTAAAAAAAAAACACTAATTATTGTTCCAGATTTTGGGGCCTCGTATGATATACTTGGGACCGGCATCTCTGAAACACGTAAGATATTTTTTTTTTGTTTTTACTGGTGTTTTCGCCATTCCATCACTTTCATTTTGTAACCGGTTATATATAGATATTCATAAGTCCACCTGAAAAAATGGAATAAACGCATAGACAACATTTTAGTCATAAAGTGTTCCACACATGTTTAAGGTAATTTTCGTATTTAACAATTTGAATTTATTTCCAGAGTGGGAGTTTGGAACGATAGCCTTCATGCTCATCAACGGCGCAATTGTCGTGCTCCATTTGTTCATCTCGGCGAAACCCTTCAAGCTGCTTCACTTCTACATGCCATGGACCGTCTACTTTGTCTACGTCTTGTTCTCCGTGGTCTACCAGAAGCGTTGGGGCGACTACGTCTATCGCGTGTTAGACTGGGACCAGATCTACAGGACGTTCGGCATCAGCGTCATTGTCCTAGTCGTGATCCTCCCTCTCGTCCACCTTCTCGTGTACGGGATCATCGCCTTGCGCGGCAGGATTGGCGAGTGGTGCCTGATCAAGTGCGCCTATCGACGGTGGAGGAGCAAGAAGAAGGTACGTCCAACAAGCGCACAGGTGGATGTGGTGCGAGCACCTAAACGTAGGAAACACAGGAAACGAATAAAAGAAAATCGTGTTGAGAGTAGTCATAATGATGAAACAGTCGATGACGATATTGACCATAGAGAATCTTTCGATCAAACTGGTAGTCCATCTGGTGGAATAAGCGTAGGTGATGTTGACAACAAAGCGGAATATCAAGGGCATACTGATCACAGGGATAAACGTACAGTGTCCGCGTCACACATGAGTATAACGCCACGAAGTTACGATAACCTTATGGGGTCCCCGAGGGATCAAACCTTGGCCGATTCACATACAGAAGTGTCTGTGGTTTGAAACTAGGAAGGAGAAAACATAACAAGTGAAGAGCAACTGTTTATGTGTTATAATTATTCCAGCAGATTGCAAATATTTTAATTGTCATGACATAAATTATAATTCTGTGAAATAATCCAAAATTTCGATGTAGATATTTGTTTCATTTCAACGGTATGTTATATATGTTATTTTTTACAGTTGCACTTGTTTTACTAAACACTGCTGCTGTCTACTTGCCCTGACGTGTATATTTTTAAGCGCATGTAATTATTAAAAAGAAAGGTTGTCTTAATGCGTGTATTTAATTTGTAAATATTTCTTGATTTATATTTGTACATTCTTACCCTTCTTTCTATGCCCATGTTATGCAAGAGGCTATAACAATGCATGAATATTGTTTTACCCAATTAAAGGTGATATCCAGATTTTATAAGATTTATGAGAGTGTTTTTGTTACTTGTATACTGACAAAAGAAAACGAAATACTGATATACACGTGCATTTTAGAAGCAATAATTACATTACCGATACTTATACATACCCGTGTTTATGTACATCAGTCAATACCGCTGAAATGCCTTGCTACGATCGATTACCCTGTAAAGCAATCGATAGTATTTTGCAAGAGAACGAGCTTTTATTCGATCACTTTTTGGCAACCTGTGACGTATTTATAAAGCGATTATCGCGGACCATTTTTATACGATAGTTTGGTTATTTGGATCAAACTTCTTCAGATCAGATAAGGTAGTATATTTAACATTCACTTATAATATCGTATACAACAAATGGTCTTCCAAGTACAGTTTTAATAGTCGTGTCACATAGTAGGGTAGTTTTGTTTTGATTAAGCATGTAAATCATGTTTATCAGAAACCATAAATACAGGAGTAATTAAGTTATTACTAGGAGAGAACCAATATTTAAGACAAGTGACTTATCGCCTGTACCATTTTGAACAATGCATGTATTATTCTTCAATAAATCGATAGCCTTAAAATTTTGTGTGCACCTGTTTTAGGGAATATGGGAAAGGGAACCGGAAGTGGCCAAGGTGCGGGGAGAGGTGCCGGCGAAGGTGCCGGTGGCTACACAGGGAAGTCAGAAAGGTTCTTTATTCCCGCAATGCCAATTCCCGCCGCGATCATATGCTGTATTCTGAACTTCCTGGTCCCCGGTCTAGGTATGATTACTTCAGAACCCCTGGTCGCCGGTCTAGGTAAGGTAACTTCAGGACTAACATTTGGTCCACGGCCTAGGTAACGTTACTGCAGGACTCACATTTGGTCCCCGGCCTAGGTAAGATTACTTCAGGACTAACATTTGGTACTCGGTCTAGGCAAGATTACTTCAGGACCCACTGGTCCCCGGCCTAGGTAACGTTACTTCGGGAACCACTGGTCCCCGGCCTAGGTAAGGTTATTTCAGGACCCACATTTGGTCCCCGGCCTGGGTAAGGTTACTTCAGGATCCCATGGTACCCGGCCTAGATAAGTTTACTTTAGGATCCACATTTGGTCTCCGGCCTATGTAAGCTTACTTAAGAATCCACATTTGGTCCCCGGCCTACGTAAGCTTACTTTAGGATCCACATTTGACAACATGTTCTGAGACTTTGAATATTATGATGAAATAACAAGACTCGTTTTCAATAATAATCCCCCAATACTTTGCATTGACCGTTCAAAGGCTGTGACCGAAGCTTTGATCATCTTAATAGTGTCGTGTTCTGAGAAAACTGGGCATAATGCATGTGCGTAAAGTGTCGTCCCAGATTAGCCTGTGCAGTTCGCACAGGCTAATCAGGGACGAAACTTTCCGCCTAAATTGGATTTTTGCTAAGAAGAGACTTCATTTAAAGTTTAAACGAAAAATGTCATAAAAGCGGAACGTGTCGTCCCTGATAAGCCTGTGCGGACTGCACAGGCTAATCTAGGACGACACTTTACGCACAAGCATTATGCCCAGTTATCTCAGAACACGACTCAAATGTATTTTCTGTATCGTATTCTACCAGCTGACGGTAACAAGAATTACTATCCGAATAATCTTTCTTTTATAAAATGACTTCAATATTGAAACGAGAACAAATTATTTACTAAAACTTATTTAAACATTCGAATGCAATTGCAAATATGTCAGGTACGAATATAGCATGTCATTAACAAATCGTTAATACAAATTAATAGTAAATAATTACTTTAAACATTCGAACGGAAAACTTTAAGTTTTAGAATATTCTTTAAGACTGTTTGTTTATTCTTAAGACTTAAAAGGCAAAGGGTGTGTTGATGATAAAATGTGCCAGTTTAAAAATGTCTTATTTTAAGTTAACAAACATTAAATATACTTCAAATGTCAAAATTATAATTGCATAAATAGTGAGTATTTTTAGATATACACATTCTAAATTAAACTGACCTGTTTTGATCAAGGTTGTTGATTTTTTTTTTCAATTTGTCGCGAAATGTACGCATTTAAATTCGGTGTAGGCCCCACGTATTCTTCTAACACTATTATGTATATCGATCGATGGCAATGTTAACTGCTTATGTGACGTGTAAACAATCGCTGATCGTTGTAATTGTGATCACTTGATTGGTATAATTGAAACTACAAGTCACTCGTTCTCATGATAGTCAACTTTACCGATTCAGTTTTCCTTCGCGAACTTAACTTAATAAAAACAAAAACATTAAGCCTGTACCATGTCAAGTTTAAGAGCACATAGTTATTTTGCAATTATGTATTAATTATTTCTCACCTCTGTGAAGCAAAAGTTTAGTATGTTTTGTTTAAAACGACGCTTATGTACTAACCAGTTTTCCAAACAAAGGTAAAACCATAACAGTAACAAATAAACGATTCACACTCATCATCGTCTTGCAAACGACCCATTTCGGTCATGCCACCAGTATCATGACTATGACTGTTATTATGTTACATCTTATCCAAACCATTTGTCCCTTTCCCAAGGACTATGTTGTCGAAATTCAGCATGGCTAAAATCACAATAAGAACCAATATATAATTCGCACCGATAAAGGTATAATAAAACTCCAGAAACATTATCAGGGCCGTTATTATTTACAAACGCTATTATGCGCTAGTCTTTAATTGAAGATGAATTACCGATTGCTAATTAGATACAGGGCAATAGAAACAACACAATATTAAAGGTGCCGATTTGCCGCCACTTAATTGTATCGATGAAACCATGAACACAACTATTACTCTTACAACACCTAATACTAACGATTTTGCTTTCCATTTTTCCTGTTTCTTTCCTGTTTCTAGGCACTATGTTGTCAGGGTTCAGCAATTTCTGCTGTTCTCGCAACGAGGACCTGACTTGGGCGACCCGCGTCACCAGCTGTTGTATCAACTTCGGCATCGGTCTCCTCCAACTGATCAGCTGTATCTTGCTGTTCTTTGGTTGGTTCTGGAGCTGCATATGGGGCGGCTTCTACATCGTTACCAGCTGTAAGTGACCTTGACCTTGGTGTAATAGTTGCAGCTGTAGCTAGTGTTGCGTAAGGGGCTGCTATTACGTCTTCACCGTGAGTTTCATGTTAGTGTTGATGTTGTGTGAGTGGTAGAAGTACTACAAGTAGAACAATATACTTGGTACTACAAGTAGAACAATATACTTGTAAAAGTTGTAGTTGCTGCTGTTGTTGTAGTAGTCGTTGTAGAAGTAGTTTTATTAACTGCTATAGACTCGAGCTTGTTTATTTGCTTGACATGTAAATTGATTCTTTAATATCACTTAGCATATTTAAATTTTGACCACTAAATATTTTGGTTACTCGTACAAATCCATGGTAAGACAAATTCATAACACGCGTATTCTCATATTTAAAAAAAAATATAGTGCAATACTACCACAACAACAGACCGGAAGAGACGGACCATCCACAAGAGAGGCGTGTGACCCACCATTCTGCCGTCACCCAAGTCGTCGTCATACAGCCGGGGACCAGTTTACCGCCAAGTTACGCGGACGTCATGGCCGGGGCTGGGTACCATGCGCCTGCTCAGACGAATTACGTCTATCCGGCGAGCACTTCTGACGTCATAGCGTTCCCAGATCAGCCACCGCCGTATTCAGCGCCAAGCGAGAAGAAGTGAACACGTGACGCACGTGTTAGTGATTAAAGGATCGATATCCATGTGATCAGTCATTTTAAGATGATATTAATTTTTCGGGGAAATACCACGAATTAAAATGTTTTTGCACAAAAAGTATATGCAGTTGTATAAACGATGATGCCATGGACATTCAGATACCAATTCTTGTGAATTTTTATTATACATGTAGTATGTTAGAAATCAACGTTTAAATTGATCGTTATGTTAATACGGTTGTACATAATACGTTATTTGTTGGTTTCAATAAATAAAATCTAATGTTGTTTTTTTAATTTATTACGTTTAACCATTCACTTTTTGAAAGGTATTGAAGAGACAGTCAGCAAAAAGGTTTATCAGAAAAAGCAGAAAAAAAATGTTTATCAGGAAAGCAAAGTCAATACAAAAACTTTGAAAGTGTATTCGTTTTTAAAGTAGAAACTCATTAAATCGAAACGACTTAAACGATTCAGTGTTGCAAAACATGAAGTTATATTGTTTAAAAGTAGGCCGCCATGAATAAGCGTGTCGCTCATGTAGGCGAACCAAAATAGTTTAATTATCAAGATTCGTCATTGAGTTCAGCGTTTTTATGTTTAAATATTATAACCTGACATATTCTCCTTTTTTAATACAACGAGCATGTTTTCCATTACTTATTTGAATACTTATTACTTTTTACTTAACATTCTCAAGAAACACGAAAACATGTTTATTTCGTGTTTATGTACATTTATCTTTGTTCGTAATAAGTATGTTTTGCAGTTACTTCAAACGCATGTTGTTATTGTATATCTATGTACATGACGATAAGCTTTACATGCTTAAGTCTGAATAAACTATTCTATTCTGTTGTTATTTTACGGGTGGCCTCCAGAATTAAAATACACCGTTGGCTTAGTTACCGAACCAAACGCGAACAAGGACTGATCGCACAAATGGTATGTAATATTTTCATTGTTTGGTTGCTCCACACACTTGAACAGCTGGTGCAAACTGAAAGTTTATCATTCAGTGTGACTTTGTGAATAACTTGCCACGCATATTGACCATTAAAATACTAAGGCATTTTAATGCCGCGTTAGACATGTAAACTCTGCTCAAGTGTTATGTACATACTTATAGGTGACTGCTCAAGTGGTATGTACATACTTATAGGTGACTGCTCAAGTGGTACGTACATACTTATAGGTGACTGCTCAAGTGGTATGTACATACTTATAGGTGACTACTCAAGTGGTATGTACATACTTATAGGTCGATGATAAGAAACTTGGGCAATCTACTGCTTGTGCAGACTGGAACTTCATCATTCAAACAACAAATAAAAAACTATGCCTAGCTGGGTTTAGAGGACATGTTTATCGTATTTTCTCAATATCAAAGGTCAAGTGCCCTCTTATTTTAATGTATAACAAATAAAATTGCATACTTGACAACTTGTTCGAAATGTTGTCGATATGCATAACATGTTGTCAGTTTTGTTTTTAAAATGTATCTAGTCAAAAGTAAATCAATGAAATTGTGTTGTTTTTTTCAATCTTAATGAAAGGCGGTTATTTTGTTTCGATTTGGTAACGCGACTTTGGACTACATCAGTATCCTGTACATTTTTATTCAATTAAAGGAAGATTGAAAGAACAATAACAGAAATAAAAAAAACAACAACAGTATACTGAAAGAAAACAATTAACATTTAGAAAATAGAAAACCATAATTTGTTATAATACACACACAAAAATAAAAGCGGCAAAGTTAGCGTGCCATTTCCGCTGATATGGAGAGTGGAGCATATTAAGGCTATTGCTTATACTAAATACCGGTTGTTAACAGCGAATGTGTACATATATAATCCTTCGTACGAATGCATGTTGTAATTACATATAATTATCAATCATGATAATGCATGTGTTTCATCAGATATGTTGCACATTGTGCAAGGCATGATTCGTTTAAACCGATCTAGAAGTGTGTACGGTAAATAACCGATCAAGAGGTGTGTACCGGTAAATAACCGATCTAGACGTGTGTACCGGTAAGTAACCGATCTAGACGTGTGTACCGGTAAGTAACCGATCTAGACGTGTGTACCGTTAAGTAACCGATCTAGACGTGTGTACCGGTAAATAACCGATCTAGACGTGTGTACCGGTAAGTAACCGATCTAGACGTGTGTACCGGTAAATAACCGATCTAGACGTGTGTACCGGTAAATAACCGATCTAGACGTGTGTACCGGGAAATAATATGAGCCTCGTTCTGTGAAAAGGAGGTTTAATGCATGTGCGTAAGGTGTCGTCCCAACTAAGCCTGTGCAGTCCGCACAGGCTATTCATGGACGACACTTTTCCGCTTTTATGATATTTGCGTTTAAAGAAAGTCTCTTCTTAGCAAAAATCCAGTTTAGGCGGAAAGTGTCGTCCCTGATTAGCCTGTGCGGACTGGACAGGCTAATCTGGGACGACACTTTACGCACATGCATAAAAAAAAACTTTTACAGAGTGATGCTCACATGTTTTCATTTGTAAAATCAACATGTAATGACAGCTAAATCAACATCGTAATGACAGCTAAATCGATCAAGGAAGTAGAACATGTGCATGTTGTTGCGAGGTATAAGTACTATTTAAATGAACTTTGATTTCATCAGATATATGACGTGTTGTCTTAAGTGTTATTGATAGATTAACTTCCGCAAGTCAGTTATTTTCTTAATTGGCGAAAGATGGAACAACCTATGAGATTTATACATTTGAATCCGGAAAGGAAGCTATTGAGTTAACGTCGTAGAGATATAATATATATTATGAATGAGGATACGAGTTGTTGTTTCTCGTTTCAAACATCCTTTATCCGGGTGAAAAATATATTGAGAATTTACGCTTTTCCTTGACCGTCAGTGTTTTAAGCGAAGTGAGCGTGTAAGTGGACGCATGCAATTAGGATATTTTCGTACGAGTGCATGCCGCGTTGTTTAAAGGTAATTATGTATGTTTGATGTTTGAATTTAGTGAATGTTCATATGTATAATTATAACATATCACTTTAGTTTAAAATATTAAATACATTTCGCTTAATTATTGTTTTGTATATAACTTTATAATAACGCGTTTGTTCAAAATATTCAGAATTGAACAGTATGTATGTTGGAGGTTATCAAACAAATGAATAGAATAAATATGTTTGTTTTTTCTTTTCGTAAAACGGAAGAAACTATTGTAGAAAAAATAACTTAACAGTAAACCAAATACGGCATAGAATAGATTTTCCTCAAATTCCATGATTCAATTTGCATGTTTTCAATAGTTAACTTACTATGAACTTAATGCGCGTCATCAGGAGCATTCATCAGTTTTACTGATTTTCTTGTTCCGAATTGAAAGTTATGTGTATGAAACATAATTGTGTTAGTATTACATTTTATTGTTTGACATTCTTTTAAATAAAAAAATTTTTCGTCCATACATTCATGCATAAAAAAATGAACATATTTCCAGTCCAGCAGATTTGGCTTTTAATACATTTTCCTACAAAAAATCGGTTATAAAACCGGAACATATGAATACAACATTAGCGTCAAGGAATTGCAGTACATTTAACCATTCACAAATTGTTTCCACTAAACCCGACCGACGCTAGGTTTTATCCGCCGACCCTAAACGTTGCATTCTAAGGTTGGGTTTTCGATCATATTTGCTGCAATCGAGCATATTCCCTTAATTAACTATGCAATACTATAAGAACATTGAAAACATATTTGGTAGATTTCTGACATTGAATTTCCTTATGAAAAAAAGGAGAAATAACTCGTGTATCATAAAAAGTTAATTAAAAAGTGTAATCTACCCCATTATTTTGAGATGTCAGTTAAAATAAAAAAAACATTTCCTTTTTCGCCTTATCTTTAGTTATCAGAATGTGTTCTATTTACAACGCAATAGCAAAGAACATGAATACATCGAGATTATTTCGTTAAGTACACGTGTTGCAATCTGCATTTTATATCACAATAATCGAACTTATCTCCACGAATTTCTCAGGTGCAGATGATAATTCAGCTTTGGAATTCTAGAAATCAATGCCTGGTTTACCTATTAGAAAGAGCTCGATTATAACGTGGAATTAAACTGACCCATTTAGGTTGCTGGAATAATATTCCGCAAAGGCTGTTTTCAGATTTTCTAGCTCGTGTTTTTATTTTCAAAACGTAAAAAAGTATTCGTTCTAAGCTTTAGAAAAAAATGTAACAATTGACCAGCGTCATGCGAAAATGAGTCTTATGCAATATGCGGCCAGCGTAAATCAAACCCAGCATGCGCATTAGCGCAGTCGTCAGGAGATACACTGTCCGGTAATAAGATCACGAAACCATCGCGGACAAGGTAGCTCCTGCGAATGCGCAGGCTGGTCTGTAGCTATGCTGGCCGCATATGGTATAAGACCCATTTTCGCATGCCACGGGTCAATTAATCATAAAACTATTATCTATACATGACCATATTATCATCATCATCATCTCATAAACATATATCATCTTCTTCTTAATAATGATCATCATCATCAACATACGAGTATATCATCTTCTTTATAATGATAATTATCATCATGAAATATATAATATAAGGAAGAAACACTATCACCAAAACATACTATTATAAGGCACAAATTCGTTTACTATCATCATCAGCAACAACGGCTATGGCATTAATCACCAGTATGATTATCAGGGAAGCCTCTTAGTGCGAGGCGTCTTCTGACTTCTTCCAGTTTTTGAGAAAATCACATTTGATTGTTTCATAAAGTTGTAATTGATGCTTAAACCTTACAACTTTACATTTTTGTTTAATTTATTTTAGCATGCTTCTGCAAGACGCTTTCAATGAATAACTTCATTAAAAAATTTCACAAAATATAAATGTTTCAGTAAAAATGGTAGATCTGATTAATGACGCATGTTTATGGTCACAAATTTTAATCGAATTATAAATATTTTGGAAGACAGTTGTGTCATGAATGAAACATTTTGGACCTTTATATTGTTTTACACTGATACATTGCAATAGTACCAAATGTGATAAAGTCCTGTTTACTTAAGCATTTTTATCGACATCAAGAAAGCGTCATTAGCGTTTGTTACGTTTTACACTGAAGAAAAATCTTTAAAATTGTACAGGAAATAAGGTTTCATTTCACACTTGGGCATATGTTGATGCCATTGAATTTGTAATGAAGACATGCCACCGTTTATAACCAGAAACAACAGACATGATTATTCAGATATTTTATTCATTTAACAATGGGTTTGACACTAAAAAATGCAAAACGCAAAATGCTCAGTGTGATAACATCTTTTTGCGTTTTGGTAAATCAGATCTAATTAAATAAATTTTCCTACCAGCCACATTGCAAAACTTAAAAAAAGTTATCAAATTATTTGAAATGTTGTCTTCATAATGGCAACATGTTTATATAGAATCAGGGAGTGGGACAAATACAAACAAGGGACAAAATTGTCACAAAACCAGGTTTTCAGTTGAAAAAAGTCCATTTATGGCCATTTTTGACCTTCAAACCAAAAAAAAAA
>VMBQ01003772.1:0-42210 GCA_007657795.1 Dreissena rostriformis | reverse complement strand
CCAAAATAATCAAATTTGAGTGGATATTTACATAGTTATGATCATTTATAGGTTTTGGCGGCCATCTTGGCGGCCATTTTCGACGCCATGTTGGATTTGTGTGTACTATTGTACACTTAAACAATGTCTGATGATCTTTATGTGTTCTTTGCCCCTTGAAACCTAGGAATAGACACCAAATTCATCAAATTTGATTGTATAGTTACATAGTTATGATCATTAATAGGTATTGGCGGCCATCTTGGCGGCCATCTTGAAAAATACAAAAAGCTGCCAGTACCAGACTGTTATCAACCATTTTCATATGCTACTGGCATGCATCTTCCAAGATATATAGGTGTAGTTTTGCCCCCCTTACTGGTACACCCCACCTCAATTTTGGGTACTTGGCTGAAGGACTATATCATTTATGGCCATTTTGACCTTTAAACTCTTGAATTCTTTTGCATGACACGCCGTCCAATGACTGTGAACAAAATTAATGTACATAGTCATTTTAAAATCTCACAATGAATGACATTGTTATGGCCCGGACAAGATCATTTATGGCTATTTTTTACCTTTGAACTCAAAGTGTGACCTTGACGTTGCAGATATTGACGTAATTCTTTCGGATTACACACCGTCCAATGATGGTGAACACATGTGCCAAATGATTTTAAAATCTCACAATGAACGACATAGTAATGGCCCGGACAAGCTCATGTATGGCCATTTTTGACCTTTGAACTCAAAGTGTGACCTTTGACCTTGGAGATATCGACGTAATTCTTTTTCATGACACACCGACCAATGATGGTGAAAAAATGTACCAAGTCATTTTAAAATCTAACAATAAATGACATAGTTATGGTCCGGACAAACTTTTTTCCGCCCCTCCGCCCGCTAGCCTGACCGCCCACCGACATTCACCAATCTAATAACCAGTTTTTTCCTTCGAAAAACCTGGTTAAATACCCATCTTATCATTAACTATTATCTAAGCCTGATTCTAAGAGTCTAAGGCTATGGCCACAACCGCTTTATCAGTTGTTCCAAGGAATTTGGCCCAAACATTCGAGCAAGTGCAATAAAATGTATACTATTTTTATAAGAGTTTTGTTATAATCAGAGCCCATTTAATGCACAGAATTATTCAAGTTATTTGTACACATTTGTTGAACATTTCTGCCAAACCCATTCATCTTATTAAATGCTGCCATTTTGTACAATAAATTCCTTAACATGAAATAAAGAGTCTGTGTCATTAAATATGAAGGCCTAATCAAAATGAAAAGCAAATAAATAAATCTGCTTTTAAAAAAAACATATGTGGGCCAATTTACCATGCCGGCGAAATACAAAAATTATTAATTTCATTTTACGAATTTTTGGAGTGGCAAATCTGACTAACATTTGAGCAATTTGTTTGGCAAATCCGACAATTTGTTGTGGCCTCCTTATTAAAAAAATATATTTTTCAATATTATCTACAGGGGTTTTTCTGCTATATAAAAAAGGCCAGGAAACGGACCCAATCCCAAAGCAAACGGAACAAAACCGAAATTGTAAAAAAAAATCTCAATTTTCAAACACAAAAAAACAACAACAACAAAATATTTTTTTTTAGAAAGAAGTGTCTAATGATTAGTATATCAGTGCAGCTCCATGAGATACACATGCATTTAACAATTATTTTTTGTATGCCCCCGAAGGTGGGCATATAGTGATCACACTGTCCGTCCGTCTGTCCGTCTGAAATTCCGTCACACTCAAACTTTAAAGTTTGCGTTTAGGTTTCGCAAAATGTGGAAAAAGGGGGCATATGTCATCCTATGGTGACAAGCCTTGTTTGTTTGTTTTTTACCTTTGACCTTGAAGGATGACCTTGACCTTTCACCACTCAAAATGTGCAGCTTCATGAGATACACATGCATGCCAAATATCAAGTTGCTATCTTCAATATTGCAAAAGTTATGACCAACGTTAAAAGTTTTTGGACGGACGCACAGACTGACTGACGGACGGACTGACAGTTCAACTGCTATATGCCATCCTACAGGGGGCTTAAAAAGTATATAACTATAATTTATTTAATTTTTTCCTGAAGTATCAATATTGTTGATAAAAAAAACAACAACAATTTTGTCCACTTTGTCGGTAAAAAATTCCCAAATTTGCCATTTTATCTATTAAAAAAATACCAATTTGACCAGACTCCTTTTTTCCCATAATGGCTACAAAACCCCTGATCTACATCTGGGAACAAGTTGGAAGAGACAAGTCCAGTAGTCTCACCTAATAGGAAAGGAAGCACATCTGATCCCAAGCTCTTTGGCCCGACCCAGGGAGAGATGTTGGCTTCCATCTCTGTCCGTCAGTCCACCTATCACAAACATTTCATCACCCGTGAAAACTGGCATCGGCCGTCCATTTGGGCTCAGGTAGACGAGATTTTTCCGAGGATAAAAGATACTCGGGAAATCTTCTTCGAAACAATCACTTGTCCTGTTAAAAAAACCTGATCTTGATTGGAACAACTTGAAAACACCTGCGTTCCTTCCAATGCCAGTGAAATTCAAGTGTAATGGTTGTCTGTGGCAAATGTTCGTGTATGCAATGTGTACACATTCCTTATAAAGCTCTTCATGTTTGGTATCGCAGTAACTGTAATTCAAGTCAATGATCACCCGTTTTCCAGAATTTACACCTTGAATGTACTTTGATAAATATAACTGGTTTTTTGTGCCATCCTGTCGCAGTCCATACACTCCATGTGTCTGTGATTCCTGTGTCTTTTGCTCTCTGGACTTGGATCTTTCTTCACTGGTCTTCATGCGCTGTTGTTTCTTGCATAATTCATGCAGATATGCCTCGTATTCAGGAAATGAGTTACAGGATTTTAACATGTCACGCCATTCGCTTGTTGTTAAATCATCCGGTACCTGAATATTGAGACAATATTGGCATGGATTTTGAACCGCTATTTCAGTTTATGTAGAAAAGGTTAAGTTAAAGTCAAAGTGCAAAAATTACATTAAAACAAGAGATGTGTTTGTCAGAAACACCCTCTACTGCGCCGCTTTGAAAAAAATAAAAAATAATAATAATAATGACCTTTGACCTTGAAGGATGACCTTGACCTTTCACCACTCAAAATGTGCAGCTCCATGAGATGCACATGCATTTTTTTTATATTTTTGTTTGACCTTTGACCTTGAAGGATATCCTTGACCTTTCACCACTCAAAATGTGCAGCTTCATGAGATACACATGCATGCCAAATATCAAGTTGCTATCTTCAATATTGCAAAAGTTATGACCAACATTAAAGTTTTCGGACGGACACACAGACCGACGTTAAAATTTGTGTGCGTATGGAAAGGCCTTGTCCATATACACATGCATACCAAATATGAAGGTTATATCTCAAGGGACATAGAAGTTATGAGCATTTTTAGAAACCTAAATGCAGATTTTGAAACCCAAATGCAGACCCTTACTTCAAGGTCAAGGTCACAGGGGTCAAAATTTTTTTGCGTATGGAAAGGCCTTGTCCATATACACATGCATAGCAAATATGAAGGTTTTATCTCAAGGGACATATAAGTTATAATGAGCATTTTTCGAAACCTAAACACAGATTTTGAAACCTAAACGCAGACCCTTACTTCAAGGTCAAGGTCACAGGGGTCAACATTTTTGTGCGAATGTAAAGGCCTTGTCTATATACACATGCATACCAAATATGAAGGTTATATCTCAAGGGACATAGAAGTTATGAGCATTTTTCAAAACCTAAACACAGATTTTGAAACCTAAACGCAGACCCTAACTTCAAGGTCAAGGTCACAGGGGTCAAAATGTGTGTGCGTAAGGAAAGGCCTTGTCCAAATACACATGCATACCAAATATGAAGGTTAAATCTCAAGGGACATAAAAGTTATGAGCATTTTTCTAAACCTAAACGCAAAGTGTGACGGAATTTCAGAAGGACAGACAGACGGACAGTGCGATCACTATATGCCACCCTACCGGGGGCATAAAAACATACTTAAAAGCAATGCATTAAAATCATACAATGCAGATGTTTTGTTGGAGTCAAAATCGAGAAACTTGCATTGTTCTTGCTTGAGAAAGCATGATGCTTTGTCAGTTGAAACCCATTTACAGTCTTTAGCAACACATCAAGACTTGACATTAATTAACTTTTACATCCACTTGCAAAGATGGACTAGTGCCCTAAAATTGTCTGACCCAAAAAGATACTTGTCATGACGTTCATTTGTAACTTTTGAACAAATCATACAAAACTACTTACTATAAACTACCAATTCACAGTACACTTTGAGTCCAAAATAATGCATTAATTGGATGCAAGCCATTAGAGACCATGTTATAAACGGAGGATGTCCTAAGTTTTGGCTTAAATATAAACATTTTATGTTCATGTGATAGGTAATCATGTGCTTTGCCAATACATAATTATGTGTAAAACCAATCGGATCAATCACCTGACAATACTATTTTTTTCTGCCTCTATCCACTACACAATTATCCTGTATAACAGGTAATCACAACAACAATAATCATGGACTACAATAACCATTGAGTACCCGCGCGTGCTATGCTGTTTCACTCTATGATAACAGTAGTACATGTATATAAATCAACACTTGTTTACCAAGGATGCTATCATGTAAAAAGCAAATTCTCAACAATTCTCCCATAAACACAAGCATATGCCATTTTTTGGAAGTAAACAGTGAAGTAAATTGGGAAATAATTCTATTATAAGATTTGATTAAATTTAAGATCAAACAGGACAGGGGTATTACCACTGAACATGCAGGTTTTTTTTCCCACTTTTTGGGAAGATAGCCCATGGCTTTGGATTCTGGAATTTTAGCGGCATTTTCAAGAAATTGGGAAAATAAATTCTTTTTTCGCGCGAAAAGTCCACTGATTTTGGAAATACTAATATGACATAACTCTTAATAATAATTCAAATTAAAAGAACAAAATCATATAAATCACTATTATATATTTTGCTTGATATAATATATATAGCCGTTTTTCGGCTATAAAATTGGGCCAAAAAAAAACCTGACATGTGTTACTGACACTTGGTGCATCTGGTACTGTTCATATTTCATTATAAAAACCAAAGGACAAATGAATTTAATTTCATATCGAATGTAAATGCATTGTACAAACTATTTTCTGAAAACCTATCGAAAGTGCTTATATCAGTTTTTTACGGAAATTTCAGGCAAGTAACTTTGTTTAACAAATATCCAACCTAGTTTTATAGAAAAAAGGAGTTCATATTTTTTCACAATCCCATCAAAGTAGTAGATTCCTTTTTGAGTTGCTGCCCAGACCTATAGTGTTATTGTCCCCAACAGGCAGACAACTCAACTGTAAATGTCAAGCCCTGCATATTTTACTTCCTTTTATACGAAAATGTGTCACAAAATAGCTTGAACATTTCAGAGAATATATTCATGATTGGAATAAATAATCCTCAACAAAGCGAAGAAACGTTTGCTTTTGAAGTTTTATTATGTTTCTTGTCATGCAGTAACCTCTTAATAACTGTTATTGAATATTGCAATTAGATCGATCATCAAACAAAATGTAAAGCATTTAAATTCATACCATTGCACCAGTCTCATGCAAATACTCAATGAAGCCTTCTATTGTCTTCTTCTTTTCCTCATAGTGTTTATCTGATGTATTCATTAAGACTGCACCATCAAGACCTCTCCAACCATCATCTTGGCTATTTTTACTGCCAAACTGTCTTGTAATAAGCACAAAGACTTGTCGACACCATGATTTACTCACTTCTGTACTTGAGCATTTCCATCTTATTATCCGAGTATGACGTGCAAACATCTTACCTGAAACAAGATTGAATGTCTGAAACGGGAAATAACATCACATTGAAAGGCATGCGATAAATAAATATCTATAATGTAGATTTCAATACAGTCAGGTTGCCCAAAACAGAACACTAACTACTTTTTGTCCGATTTATGTATTAAACAAACATTTTTGAGTTAAACTTGAGTATGAATAGTTTTTTTATTGCTTTTTTATGCATAAGTTGTATTTATTAAGCGAGGCACAGTCTGCACATACTAATTAGAGACGACACTTTCTGCCTAAACTGGATTTTCCGCAAAGAAGAGACTTCCTTTAAACAAAAAATACCATGAAAGCAGAAAGTTTTTTCCCTGATTAGCCGTTACACACTTCTTAGGCTAATCTAGGACAACAATTTATACACAAAAAAGCCACATGCATTAATCCCAGTTCTCCAAGAGGCAGAGAGCAGCTGAAATTATTTATCTTCTTTTTTCAAAGGTTTGCCGTTGTCACATGGAGAACACACAAACAATGCAACACATACTTTGACGGTTCAAAACAATGTTGAGATAACTGCTGAAGTTTTTTTTAAATTGTATGAAGGACTAAAGATATTCGATATTTTAGCATCGCAGTTCACATCACAATTGTGTTAAGAATCCGAATTATGTGAATCCGAAATAATGTACAATACAAACTAAATTATCCTTTACACACAAACATACAATTGACATTCAAAAAGTTAGTAAAAATATTGGCCCTCATTCTTAAAGCCGCTAAATAGCATAAGGTGCATACTAGTTATTACTTACCTTAAGCACATCTTGCGAGTAATTGTATTCTTTAGGCCTACCGAAATTATTTATTTTCATACCTTGTTTTACAACATAGATTATTTTCGTACCGTCAAAGGTTACACTCCATCAACAATTATGACAGATAACGGCTAAAAATCACACTGTTGACTGTATACCGAATATGCATTAGAGAGCTCGTCTGTACATTAACGATTTCTCTTAACAATTTGTCAAGTTTAGAAAGGACTCGGGTTTACAGACGATCCGGTTAAAAGGGTTTCCGCTGCTCTATACCGATTATATCAAGATGTATTTAACACACACATTTAATTCTGTTTTAATAATTCATGTTAACGCTTCAATATAACCGTCGGTAAACAAAAATTCGCCCGCGATAAACTGACATTCACCACAATCAACATTCACATCTTGTCACTTGGCCGTGCATCCCGCAACAAAAACTTGGGCTTGATAAAGGTCAACATGTCCCTATTTGGTTAGTCCGATTCAACACCTCAATCTCTAAAATGCTGCCTATTATATATATCATATGAGACGTTCCCTTTTAAGATATCATGTCTATCATAAATGCATTATTTTGGGGGCAGAGTGAGACTGGATAATGAGAAATTATGTCTTGATATCAGCATTGAAAGGTTAAAATATAATGAATATTGCAGGGTTAAACAATAATAAATAGTACGTGTCGGTAGGTGGGAATATACCTTACTCTCAATTGAGTATGTATGTTTTGATATGTCGAGAAGAGAATTCCGTGCATGAAGCCAGATCCCCGGAACTATACGTAAATTAGACGTTATACCAAGATTGGAAATTGTTTTTGTTAAAGGGACATAGCAACGGTAGTTCCCATAAGCATATACACGAATTACAGTAATACATATTGTCACGTTTCCCTCCCTTCGTGTTTATCTAGCACCGATACTATATTAATAGAACCGTTAACGAAAACATTGAAACCTTGAAACGCTAACAATATTTAAGCAACGATTTGGGAAACCGGGGCTTGATGAATATGCGTAAAGTGTCGTACTAGATTAGCCTGTGCAGCCCGCACAGGCTAATAAGGACGACACTTTGCGCTTTTATGGAACTTTTCGTTTAAAGGATGCCTCAAAGAAAAAACATTAATTTAAGAATGTCCTAACGATAATCCAGTGTTTTTATTACACGCTTCCCGTGGGATTCAATCGTCGTTATACCCATTTAATAGATTGAAACTGGGGTTTAAATAGTTATTATCCGGATCTCTACATCTTTGGAAAGAAACTATCTCATGCGAAGGAACAAACAACGCTCACCCATGTTATCGATCAATGATTGTTGCATTCATATACATACGGTATGTGATTTTGAAATGATTTTAAATGTGGTTTGTTTGTACCCAAAATCTCGCCCGTTCCAGAGGTCTATTGAGTTCTTTCCAAATATTATAATAGTGATAAAACTAGCTGTGTGTTTGTTTTTTAAAGCTGTGCACATAAGAAATTATGTTGATAGGGTCTTGGTGATATATGTATGATTTTAATCTTCTACGAAACGTACGTAATTTATTAATATTAAACGGCTCAGAAACCACGGGTCCCTGTTATTTTGTGTCCCATTATTCTACTCAACGAGCCTCTTAAACAGTTGAGGGTTTGTGTAGGTAAAGATAGTGACAAGTGTTGTATTGTGGATGGGTGCCCAAGCGTCACACCTTACTGTTTACCTGCGGGCCAATCAGGGAGACTAGACACGCTATCATCGATAGACGAGTGAACCGCTTCGTTAAGGAGTGTGGTTGTGTGTGGAGGGTTTAATGCATGTGCGTAAAGTGTCGTCCCAGATTAGCCAGTACAGTCAGGGACGACACTGTCCGCCTAAACAGGATTTTCTCAAAGAAGACCCTTATTTAAACGAAAAAAACTATAAAAGCGGAAAGTGTCGTCCATGATTAGCCTGTTCGGACTACACAGGCTAATCTGGGACGACACTTTACGCACATGCATTAAACCCACTTTGCTCAATTAAAAGTAAGATTCCGATATGTAATATCGTCAGTTCTGTGAATGCAAAGCCGTTTTGGGCGGCGCGGCAGGTGCGGCCATGGCTGCATCACTTGTTCAGGCCAAACTCTAAAAATGTTGAGCGTCGTTCTTTTGCAAAGCGCCGACAGCTGTTGTACTTGTTAGTCAAGTTATCACTAGAAGTTAAGACGTTTTTATTACCTTAATAACAGTAGAGACAATTAAAAATCAAAGTACTGACAGTACTGGTGTGACGATGCTTTTGAAGAGGATGGATATAAAAGAATCAATTTAATATTATCACCACAATTGTGTATGTGGGTACGAACATTTTGGGTACGAAACAAAATTGGGAACGAAAATTTTGGGTACGAAAAAATTATGCCGAAAAAAAATTGGGTACGAACAAAATAGGAGTACGAAAAAAAATGTGGGTACGAAAAAAAATTTGGGTACGAAAAAAATTGCGTACGAAAAAAAATGGGTTCGAACAAATTTTTGGGGTTCGGGGAAGTAGTACCCGTGGGGAACTTGACCCATTCAGCGAAACTTGGAGACGGGTTACATTCTCGATCAAATCTAAAAATAACTACATTTGGGGTTTTCCCAGTGTCTGGTTCCTGTCCCGAACCTCTCGATAAATTTGAAAGAGGACGGTTACCAAGCTGCCTTTACCTTTATCAATTATAATCAGCGAGGTATGCCGATTGAGAAAATTTTGCTAACTCAATCGGACTGGCTCAGTCTTTTACGTAGGTCGCCATTGTGAAAAAAAATCATGGTATGATAACTTAGACGGGCTTCTTCGTCGAAGCAGCATCGTCAAAAAAACCGATGATGCAAATGCATTAATACGGGTTCCCAAATTAACAAGTACAATAAATACCAACGGCGCAAACACTTATAATAATGAGTTATTAACCACGCTGCTTGCGTTATTGCATCGTTTTATCTATTCATGAAGACAATTAAATTCACGGGATGCATATCAAGGTGACGGGAAGCAGTCCACTGTTCCGATTTTCTTGCAAACGTCCTCCATAGCTCAAGTCATTATTTACTGAACATAGCATATAGAAATCGAATTGCGTTGTGCAATACATTGTATTTAATACCAGTTATGTGCCATTGGTATCGAACGCTAGTGGAACTATCGAAAATACCATTTCTGCTCTCATTGGTTGGTTTACGCGCTTTTAACTTACGGAGTTCAATTCCCACTCCAGCCGCATGTGAGTGGGGTATGTGGTCACGACACCGGGCATGTGGCATGGCCTCCGGGTACTCAAGTCCATGTCCCTTCCCCACTCACACAACAAAAGTCTACACAAAATTGAATATATTTCAGTAATTAATAAATAACGTTTACATGAAGCTATGATTAACCATTCGTCGCAACTTTTGTGAGTCGCTACATCCGTCGATGTTTATCAATCAATAAACAAAGATCAATAAACAATAGTAAATAAGAACCTTTTAGAAGATACCTTAGAAATATACACGTTTTCTAAATGTTTTATGAAAAGCGTTACCAACGTTTATTATTTTCCCTATTTGAGTTGATGGTAAACCATTAGATAATGCTCTATTTTCACTGTGTCTTATTTCGTATTTGTGTTTTTTTTTTCACGAGTTTGAATAAAATGTATTCTTTCCGTTTAGAATCTATGTCAGTTTTGAAAATTGCCATTTCGTCAATCTGTGAATATGTGACATTAAAGCAAAGCGCAAATACTGGCCCTTTAAGCAATACATTCGTGAACTTAATAATTGTAAACTGATTTTTTTAACACTCCCCTTTATAGTTACTCTACAGTATTCTAAAGAAAACAGCGAATAACCAGTCCACCGTCCATGAACGCTCGCATATAAATAAAAGTATAATGCGGAGGAGTTAGGTAAACCATCCACAAAATTCTTGTTTACTGTAACGTAAAGTATCGGCGAAAGGTGTTAATGTCAAGTAGACATTGAACGCAAATTGGTTGGAAGGCTGAAATACATTAGGTTGTTTTGACCATAATCTTACCACCGAAATTAAATTCTTGTAGTTTTAAAGGGAAATGCTTTCAAAATAAATAGTTGTCTCGCTCTGTTAAAAGGGGGTTTAATGCATGTGCTAAAAGTGCCGTCCCAGATAAGCTTTTCAGTCCGCACAGGTTAATCAGTGACGAGACTTTCCGCTTTTCCATATTTTTTCGTTTTAAGGAAGACTGTTCTTGACGAAAATCCAGTTAAGGCGGAACGTGTCTTTGACGAAACTTTGCGCACATGCATTAAACCCCCTTTTCACACAATGCGTCTCATATTTTTGTAATTTGCCGATAACATTTTTTACGAAATTGTGTATTAAATATTTTGTCCGTTTTCAGAAACAAATTTGTTCGAGGAAGTACATGTACTCGTCACAATACCTTTCAACTTACAGCATTCAAACTAGTCGAAATGTTCCTTATGGAAACGACGCTGTACATTTGCAATTTTATCTTCCTACATTGATTGCCCAGTTATGAACTTTTGTCATAAAACATATGTGTCAAACCTTGTGCTCATAACAACATACGCGACATGGGGGGTGGGCTGCTTTTGTCACTTCCGTGATAAGCTGTAGTAAAGTAAATAACAGAATGTCCAAATAATTCATTATAACTGATACATGCAATTCAATATATAATTTTAAAAATCACCCAAATAAAGACTTTTAGTAGTTTATGTTCCAATATAAAATAACGTGTTTATTTAAATAACTAAATCACTTCTAACAATTACATAGACTTCAGGTTTGTATGGCCTTTATGGAAATATATACAGAATAACTTAAAAATAATATTTCTAGTATTTAGCCGCCATTCAGTGTTTTGTTGATTTATAATGTTATTAACATGTAAGACGAGTTAAAGTGTGAAGTAAGACTATTATAAGCGTAACCCTTTGCCGTTGTAAGTGTTTCTGTTGTTTGTCTTGTTGTTGTTGAGTTGCATGAGTGTGGGGTCCCCCCCCCCCAATTATTTACCGCATTGTTTATATTATAATAAAATAAACTTTCCATTATAAGCAAACACGTTGCATTTTCAATTCAAAGTCTTCATAAAGTTATTCAAATGTTGCATACATTTCAGCATAGCTCTGGGCAAACGGGATTTTATGCATGTGCGTAAAGTGTCTTTCCAGCTGATTACCGGTAGTCTGTGAAGTCCGCAGATGCTAATCAGGGACGACACTCACTTTCCGCTTAAACTGGATTTTCGCTAAGAAGAGACTTCCTAAAAGCGAAAAATACAATTGAAGCGGAAAGTGTCGTCGCTGATTTGCCTTTGCAGTCGGCACAGCATTAAACCCTGTCCTTAGCGAGGCTCATTTTTATTAAATCATGCTCATCTGCATTTCCGGAGAAAAATATCCTGTATTGTCCCTTTAATCGATGCAACAATAGTATTCGCGACAGTTTATATAAACGAATGTTGAATGTTGAAAGTTCGATCATTCGATCTCTTGAGTTACGGTTGAACTGACGTGTGTAGTCTTCATACGTAAATGAGAACAATGTTTTGCTACAGATATGCAGTTTTGAAGTTTAGTGAATGGAATTTGCAAACATTATTATTAAAGGAACAGATCTCGGATTTTAAAGTATTAAAATTATGTAAAAGGTAACTTCTATTACTTGGACAATAATAATGGCATGTGAATAATTGTTTCTAAGAATTATGTATTTTTATTTGTTATGTTAGTTATATAT
The DNA here is from genome assembly GCA_007657795.1 of Dreissena rostriformis. Taxonomy (NCBI): domain Eukaryota; kingdom Metazoa; phylum Mollusca; class Bivalvia; order Myida; family Dreissenidae; genus Dreissena; species Dreissena rostriformis. Next base: position 29,791 of record VMBQ01003772.1, on the reverse strand, counting down.
CTGTCAAGCTAGCTACGCATCATAATTAAAATCGTGGATTATTAGCCGATAAACCACTTTAATGTAAACATTATTTATATTTAACAGGAGCTGACAATTATTTTATTTTTTGCAACTGAAATGCGATTTATATGAACGGGACTTTAATCTTTTTATTTGATAATTTTTAAACGACATCTTTGTCACTGTATTTATTTAAAGAAGTCAGTATGATGTTCGAATATTTCAAATACAAGTTACTCAAAATGATGCTTAAGGCATGTGCGTAAAGTGTCGTCCAAGATTAGCCTGTGAGGTCCGCACAGACTAATCAGGGACGACACTTTTCGCCTCAACTGAAATTTCGCTAAAAAGAGACTTCCTCGAAATGAAAAATAAAATAAAGTGGAAAGAATCGTCCCTGATACGTCTGCACAGACTAATCTGGGACGACGCTTTACGCACATGCATTAAACCCCGTTTTCCCATAGCGAGGTTCAATTTATCTCAGTAACCTAAAAAACAATGCTGCTTTACAAAAATAGTATATGTTATAAATAATTTCCCAATAGTATCGTGAATGTATTTACCTTGCTTCTTACTACTAGAATGCACGCGTATCTCTGAAATATTTGACATCACTTATAAATATTTGTCGGAGAATAAATGTATTTTGTGTTTGGGTCGTACACTATAAAATAGAAATAATACAGTGATGTCGACACGCTTCTTCTTAATAGTGTGTATCTTTAGCGTACAATTATGTTATAACGCTGGTATGTGTTACAATCTTGTTAGATCTTTGTCGCGGTTACGTCGTTATATTTATTCATGTTATACTCTGTATAGATAAAAAGGCAATTGAGGCAATTTGTATTGAGGATATTCACCGGACAGTCAACTTTATCTTTACTTACATCTCGAAAACATAACAATTGAATCCGTGATATACACAACGGAAAGATAATATAATACAACTGAACATAGGCTGTATAATTAAGTGTGTTATTTTGTGCTGCTTTATATTTTTGTTGAATGAATTGAGTTATTATTATTATTATTATTATTATTATTATTATTATTATTATTATTATTATTATTATTATTATTATTATTATGACTATTATTATTATAGGAGGAAATACTTCTGGTTGATTAATGTTCATTTAAAATTTTGTATCGGATTATTGCTTTTATTATTGCTTATTTTCAGAACAGGAAATACAAAAACATAACTTCATTATCATGTTATGAACATTGCATTATGTATAATATATCTTCTATTAAGCCTTCACAACCATTTAGCTGAAAGGAATTCACTAAAGAGGGGTGATGTTGAATGCATTCAGGGCGTGTTATCTTTTCCCAAGTTCTTTGCGTTGTTCTCACTTAAAGGACCAATGTTTCACTGATTTCTTTGTGAAAGAACTATCAAGAACACTGTTTTTTTTTCGACATCTGACTGCCTTTGAACGGTGACATTTCTTTGAGCCTTGCGTCTGCCTATGCACATCTATCATAATGCGTGTTCAATATTCTTGTCTGGATCTTTTAATGCACTATACCGGAACGAAAATTGTATCTATAAATGTAATAACTTTTATTTTGAGCTCACATGTGAACATGTGCATAACGTTCTCAGGATGAGCGTATGGGTCGCCTTATGTATGTCGAGGTCGTCCTCGAAGTTTTCATTCAAACGACATCTCCCCTTTAATCAGTGAACAGATTTTTAAGAAACTTCACAGGAATGATCCCTGGGTGACCCTCTTTCAAAGTTGTTCAAATCGTTCCAGTCCATTGCGTTTTTAGGTCCCGTGTGCGGTATGTAACATCGTATAGTTGTCCTCAACAAAGATTGTTCAAATCATGCTTTTGACTTGGTTAAAAAATGGCCACGACCCATTTTTATTTACTCATAGAATTATATAACTTTAAAATGAGTGGTCATGTACAATTTTTCTTCAAAGCATGCTCCTGGGCTCAACACAGACGACGCCCTTTCACACATTCACATTATTAACAAAAACAAGATGTAACAAAATCTAAATAACAATTACGCCCAACTATGTGATATTTGATTTATATCCTTGTAAAGTGGTCCTCGACTAAGTTTGTTCAAATCGTGCCACTGGGGTCAAAGTTGATCTCCCCGGGGGTAAAATGTTTAAATTACTTAAGGCGAAGTCGAACGCAACGTATTCGTATTCATTAACGATCAGCATTCATCCGGCTTGTTATTTATCAATTCACCGTTTACTAACTTTAATTTTATTTGAGAGTTTTGTTAAAAACGTTTAAACGGGGCACAACCGCTTATATGCGATTCAAAGACAATCGTTGTAAATCAAACTTTTTTTAAACAAATTTGTATATACAAATATGTATACAGTTTGTATTGATACCCGGGGACATATATTATCCTATACTTGTTATCAATCGCTATATATATATTATGTTTTTTACATACACGAAAACAATTGTAAAAATTTAACATTTCTGAATGAACGGTATATGTACCTTATTTGTTATTATAAATGACTACCGGGTAAGCTGTTTCATTCCATTTGTTTAACGTCACATGAAAATAGGTTACGGTCCATAAAAGTAATTTATTTGGATCGAGCGAGATACATTATATACATTCCATATTAATCTTATTTGAATATCATTTTACGGTTTGTGGAGCAAGTTTAACTCATTTCGTTATAAAAGTAAACGCGTGTGGTACAGTCGCCGTTAGTTTTAAACTGTAATAAATATTAGTCGTATGTTGTGACAGACAGGGTGAAGGATACTGTGTACGTGTTACGAACTCGTTTTGTATTCACATTTGTTTCGCCGAGTAAGTAAACAAAAAGTGCTTACATGTATTCTTATTTTCATTTTAGGCGATCTGCTTTTCAATGATATAAATATGCAAATCTAAATGATTCGATATTGTAAACGATGTTGAAATGTATAATATGCTACCATATCTTAACGGATACAGTTTGATATGAGCATTTGTATGTATATATGCATGAGTTTTGTAGAAAGTATATGCATGAACAATATATTTGACAAGTAACATGGGTATTTTCGCTTAAATATCCGATTGTATTTTATAAAGTTACCGGTTTGGATTACATACACCCGGCTTACTCAGGATCAGCAGACGATGGATTTAATACATTAATCGATGAATGCGTTCGTTAACCCTAACCGGGTTTACCCTCCAGCTTACGGAGGATTTCGGAGATAGCCGATGTATCACGATTGACACCGGCTTATGCGTTCGTTTTGTTAGGTATATTTATTGTTAGGTGATCGTTCAAGATTGGTTCTGCACACGACAACTTTTAGGTATTCAATACAAGAACCACGGGTTTAAGAGAGGTATCAGTTTTTGCGTAACAGCGAAGACGTTTCACGTGTCATAGCACACATGATAATTCGTTTGTATCACTACGACTGTCGACCTTTAATGTCAATAACATATTGTCCTTTTAGCCACTCAACTATGTTGTGATTATTCAAATCCCTCCTAAAATGTACTGGTCCACCATAAATTCTCTTATCCTTTACTGACATCTACTTTCAGCTGAATAAGCAATTGTTGGGTGCACAATTAAATGTCAGCAGTGTATTGATCTCGACTGATAAGGGTCCTAGCTCCTGATGTTAATAATTATGGATGTTATGCTTTTGAATTGGGTCAAAACTGGCCACGCCCCATTTTAATTGACTCATATAATTATATAACTTTAAAATTAGTGGTCTTGTACACATTTTCTTTAAATCATGCACCTTGGCTCAAAACAGACCACGCTCTTTCACACATTCACTTTATTAACAACAAAAACTGCAATTAATCTCATAAACAATTACGCCTAACCATGTTATATTTTATTTATAACATAGTACAGTGGTCCTCGACTAACTTTGTTCAAAGCGTGCCACTGGGATCAAAATTGATCTCCCCGGAGGTAAAATGTTTAATTTACTCAAGGCGAAGTCGCAAGCAACATATTCTTCGTATTCATGAACGATCAGCATTCACCCGTCTTGTAATTTATCACTTTACCGTTCACTAACTTTAATTTTATGTAAGAGTTTTGTTAAAAACGTCTTAACGGGGCACAACCCCTTATACGCAATACAAAGAAAATCATTTCATATCAAAATGTAAGTTTTTAACGAATTTGTATTTACATATATCTACAGTGAGACCCGGGGACATATATATAATCATACACTTGTTATAAATCGCAATACATACGGAATATTACGCTAGTCAATTGTTCCAAGAAATTGTATAAGTCGAGTGGCTTGTGTGATGACGTATCACACGAGAGGCGGAGCCTCGAGTGTGTTACGAAATAGTGCAAGCCACGAGCTGATACAAAAACTTGGAACAATTGACTAGCGTAATATTCCTTTTATTATATACAACAACTAACAAAAACAGTTATCAATTGTATTTTTTTTTTGCATTAACAAAACTTACAAAACAATGACTCAAATGTGACGTCATTAAATGTGACGTCATTAAAATGTGACGTCATTAAATGGATCAAAAAAAGTAGTCCAGCTAGTATGGTATCTGTATTTGTATCTGTAGGATACTGGAAAATGGCTCAATCACTGAGCAGAAATTATCCAGGGGGTGTGTGCTTTCTGGTAATAAAATCCAGTCTCTTATGGTTCTCGGAAAAAATGAGTTCTTAAATATATCAGTATTTGTGGCAATGATTTTAATTTGTTGGCTTTGTCCTGTTCTTGATGGTCGTTTGTTGAAAGCTATGTGATCGTTGGCGGGGATAGCCACCAGGCCGTGTATGATCTTGAAGAGTAGCGTAAGCCGTTGTTCTCTTCTCCGGTGTGCAAGAGGTTTCCATCCAAGTTCATTCATCATTGATGTTACACTACTTGTTCTACGGTAGTCCTTTTTGACAAACCTTGCTCCCCTACGCTGTACGTTTTCAATTTTGTCTATATATCTTTTTGTAGATACGGATCCCAGACACTTGCAGAGTAGTCCAAAACGGAACGCACTAGTGAGATATAGGCTGTTTCTTTAAATTTTTCGTTACAATGTTTCAAATTTNCTAGGTGCTATATTGGACCAGTTCCTGTCTGGTGAAACCATTGCTAGGTCAATTATTACAAAGGCAAACTCAAGGTTAAAGTTCCTATACAGAAATAGTAAGTTCTTAACATTGCACACCAGAAAACTCCTTGTCATGTCCCTTATACAGTGCCACTTTGACTATGCCTGCTCTTTTTGGTACCCTGGTCTTATTCAGTCACTTAAAAATAGGCTTCAAACTACACAAAACAAGATGATTAGGTTTGTTCTGAATATGGATAACAGATCACATGTTGGTCAAGAACAGTTTTCATATTTAGGTTGGCTGCCTGTTTCAAAACGAGTAGAACAGATCATACTTTGTCATGTACATAAGGTTAAAAATGGCCTTGCACCAGAGTATATGGGTGAGAATTTTAAGCCAGTGTCTGGCGTACATAATCGTTGTACTAGGTCTAATATGGTAGCTCAGCCAGAATCTGATCATTTTGCTGAAAATTTTACATTTGTAGACTCTGGTCGTTTTTCCAAACCAAGAGTAGGAAGTTTTGGTTCTAAAACATTTACATATAATGGTATCAGTTTATGGAACAATCTTCCTCAAAACATCAGGGATGTAACTAAACCTAACAATTTCAAGGGTGCCATCAAGAAACAGTTTTTAGAGTCTTTATAGCTTTTTATAGTATAATTTTTAGTATGAATTTTATGTTCTGTTAAAATACTGTGATACATTTTTAAGTCTTATGATCATTAAGATGCAAGGATCTCATAATTATTCTTAAACTTATAGTATGCTACAAAGTGTGTTTATTAACTACATATGCAGTGTGTAACTTTCTTAAGCAACTTCTGTGATATAATGAACATGTGATTATATTTGTTCATTCTTAATCAGTATTATACTTTATTAAACAGTACATATTTGATACATATACATTATTAAATATCTAATACATGACTGTTTCATGGTTACTGCCACCAATATCAAGGACCACAATGGAAATAAGTGAAAATCATTTTTCTCTTTTTTGTGTTATCCTTGGTATTGTGTGTGCATTCCATGGTTTGCTATGTATATTGCTGTGATAATATATTTTATATTGTCTGCATTATGTAGTAACTATGTAATGTTCATATTTTTACCGAATAAAATCTATCTATCTATCTAGTCTGTCAGTCCGTCAGTCTGTCTGTCTGTCACACTTTTCTGGATCCTGCGATAACTTTAAAAGTTCTTCATATTTTTTCATGAAACTTGAAACATGGACAGATGCCAATATGGAGATTATGTACGTCATTTCATTGTGTTCCTACGTCAAGAATTCTGGTTGCTATGGCAACAAATAAAAAAAAAACACTGACAATGGTAGAGCCGGTAGGGGACATGATTGCTTGGCAATATCTTGTTTTATATGGTACGCATCAATTTGGTTTCTTACTTTTGTAAAGGACACATCATATTAAAATATTACATCAATGAACATTATGGTTACCAATCAAAATCTGCAAAATTCAAGAAACCATACGTCTTCACTTTTCCTTGCGTCACAAAAACGGTGCATAACATGACCTTGTTTTGATTTCGAAAAAAGAAACAGTTGTAAACATTGACACACGTCAACAAAAACATGAATCGACTGATCAATTATAGGCCGTTTGTATTCATTCATAGAAAACTATAAATCTTGACATACATAAAAGTATTTTGCACACAACTTTTAAACTATCCGTTACTCACTAAAATCCGCTATACACCAATCGACTGTATAGTTTAAAACTAACGGCGACTGTACCATACGCTTTTAATTTTTAGTAAAGGAGTTAAACTTGCTTAATGAACCGTAAAATGAAGATTAATACGGAATGTATATCTTGTATCACTCGATCAGAACAAATTACTTTTTTATGGACCGACACCCTTCTTTATGTGAGAAATGAAACAGCTTAGTCATTTATAATAAACAATTGGATACGTGCCGTATATTCAGAAATATCAAATTTGTACAATTGCAACGTGAATGTAAAACATCGACATAATATACGGAATACTACGCTTGTCAATTGTTCCAAGAGTTTGTATAAGTCGAGTGGCTTGTGTGATGACGTATCACACGAGAGGCGGAGCCTCGAGTGTGATACGAAATAGTGCAAGCCACGAGACTGATACAAAAACTTGGAACAACTGACTAGCGTAATATTCCTTTTATTATATACAACAACTAACGAAAACAGTTATCAATTGTACGTTTTTTTGCATTAACAAAACTTACAAAACAATGACTCAAATGTGACGTCATTTAATGTGACGTCATTAAAATGTGACGTCATTAAATGGATCGAAAAAAGTAGTCCAGCTAGTATGGTAATACGGAATCGGAAACAGCGAGTAGCATAATACGGGATTTTTTCAACGATTGATACAGCCTGTATTTTGTTAAAAGCATTACACAGGTATATAATAAATGTATTTATTATATACCTGTGTAATGCTTTTAACAAAATACAGGTTGTATCAATCGTTGAAATAAATCCGTATTACGCTACTCGCTGTTTCCGATTCCGTATTACCATACTAGCCGGACTACTTTCTTCGATCCATTTAATGACGTCACATTTTAATGACGTCACATTAAATGACGTCACATTTTAATGACGTCACATTAAATGACGTCACATTTTAGTCATTGTTTTGTCAGTTTTGTTAAATCAAAAACATACAATTGATAACTGTTTTCGTTAGTTGTTGTATATAATTAAAGGAATATTACGCTAGTCAGTTGTTCCAAGTGTTTGTATCAGTCTCGTGGCTTGCACTATTTCTTCACTTTACGATTCGTTTTACAAGTTTATCTCCTTTAGTAAAAAGTTAAAGCGTATGTTACAGTCGCCGTTAGTTTTAAACTAAACATAATATTAAGGCGTATTTTGTGATAAGCAGGGTGCAGGACACTGTCTTCGTGTAACGTAAAAAGTTTGTATTTACGTTTGTTTCGCCGAGTAAGTAAACAAAAAAGTGCTTTCATTTATTCTTATTTATATTTCAGGCAATGTACCTTTAAATGATATACATATGCAAATCTAAATTATTCGATATTGTAAACGATGTTGAAATGTATACTATTCTACCATATCTTAACAAATACAGTTTGATATTTGCATTTGTATGTATTTGCATGAGTTTTGGAGAAAGTATATTCATGAAAAATATAACGGACAAGTAACATTGGTATTTTTGCTTATATATCCGATTGTATTTTGTAAAGTTACCGGTTTGGATTATACACCCGCCTTACTCTGAATCAGCAGACGAGTTATTAATAAATCATTGAACGCGTTCGTTAACCCTAACCCTATAGCTTACGGAGGATTGCGGAGATCGCCGAAGTATCACGATTGACACCGGCTAATGCGTTCGTTTTGTAAGGTATAGATACCAAGTGTTCGGTGATTGCCCACGATTGGATTGGTACTCGCTAACTTTTATGCCGTACCATTTGGGTCAAAAGTACAAATACGCCAACAGCTAAAAAAAGGTATCACCGCGGTGACAAAATTGTTACCGCGGTGACAATTTTGTCACTGCGGTAACAATTTTGTCACCGCGGTGATATATATTTTGTCACTGCGGTAACAATTTTGTCGCAGCGGTGACAAATTATGACTGTTGGTATATGTTTTATACCTGCTGTTACATTTACTTCTTTGGGTCAGTTTTCAACCATTTTCCCCGTAACAAACCGAGATTTTTTCAAGAAAATAACAAAATATTTAACAATAGTTTAAAATAAAATCAAAACGGATGAATGAGGATAGTTGATAAGTTTATTATTTTTTATTTTTTTTTCATATGTTTTTGTCCTTTTGGCCAAAGTATCACCGCAGTTACAAATATATCACCGCAGTGATAAATGTATGACCGCAGTGACAAAATTGTCACCGCGGTGACAATTTTGTCACCGCGGTGATTTCTATTTTTAGCTGTTGGCGTATATGTACTTTTGACCCAAAGGGTACGTCATAAACTTTAAAGTATTTAATACAAGCAGTGCGAATTTACGAGAGGTATCCGTTTTTGCGTAACAGTGTAGACGTTTTACGTGTCTTTGCACACATGAGAATTCGTTTGCATCACTACGACCTTTAATTTCAATAACATATTGTCCTTTAAGCCACTAAACTCTGGTTTGATATTCAAATGCCTCCTAAAAAGAAGGTCTGGTCTCTTCAATTGGGTATTCCACTCCGTGTACTGATCCACCATAAATTATCGCATACTTTACTGACATCAACTTTCAGCTGAATAAGTAATTTATTTGTTGGGTGCACAGTGTAATATCATCAGTGTATTGATTTCGGCTGATAAGGGTCTTCAGGATGTTCATAGTTATGAATTTTAAAGCCCCATTAACTCTCAAAATCAACGAATATTTCGTGTGTTTTTTTTTTAATTCCCCGCAACGATATCTATTCATACGCCACACGAATACTTAATTGGTACATGAACACGTGTTGAATATATTGTACCACATAAAAAAGAGCATTTTGTATCTTGTTAAATCTATCTTACTAGACCACATCTTGCGTTGACATTTTGGCTATTTGCTATTATTAAGGAACACTGTTGTTTATGGGTTAACTTAATTTATAAAATATTCTACGAAATATTCGTTGATTTTGTGTATTAATGGGCTTTAAGTGTTCTTTTTTTCTTATCAGGAGCATAGCTTCCTTAGCATTTTAGGTATTTAAATAAAACTGAGTCCGTTTATATCGGACATTTAGCGAAAGTGTGAAGAGAACAAGAACCACAATTCTTTGTTTCCATTATTTTTGTAGCTATTTCCCCTTTGCTTATGTTTTGGTAAAGTTCGTTTCTTGTGTGGAGCATGACTCTGCAAGTACTGAAGTTATTTAAACAGATCTTTTTTTAATGATAGACGCTTCATGAGGAATGACAAGTACAAGCACCATTACTCTTTCTTCAGAGTTATAGCCCTTTCGTTGTTGTTCATATGTGGAGCATAATTCCATAAGTTTTCAAGGGATTTGTATGTTGGAGATAACTTGTATTGAAGGGAGTTGTACAAACATTAATTTAATGATAAAGAATTGTTAGGAACAAAGAGAGGCGGACATAGTACGGATATTATGACTCTTTCTTCAGTATCAAAGAATTATTGCTTATGTTCAAACACTCAACCGTGTTATGTCAGCTGAGAAAAACAATGATGGATTTGCATGAACAGATTCTATGGTGGACAAATGCTCAGAGGGGAACATACCCACGGACAGGTTATGCCTTTAAGCGACGGTTGCCCAGGTAGCCAGTGATCTCCGGTTATATCCCACCTAGAACGTTTGCTCTGTTGTATTTTACAATGTATTGACTTTTATTTCCAGGGACGTCCACAGCTGACTATGTCAGACGAGGTATTTGGGACTAACTAGTGGAAATCACACAGCACATAACACCAAAGCATTTCAAACCCGTGTTCTCCAAAATCGGCGTTTTCGTACAGACGCTGTATGTTTCCGTCCTCATAGGACAATGTCTAAACGACCACCTTTTTACGAAAAGATGGCGAGTAATAATTCTGAATCAACAACACCACAACTTCAGATTCTTTCTTCTATGAGCTCGGTCAATCAAATACGAAAACAGTCAACCGAAAAACATGACGTCAAACGAAAGGAAAATGTTGCGTTCACAAATGACGGAGTCGAATTGCTTAATATCAACTCGAACTTTTCAGCTACCGAAAACAGCCGTTGCCTTAAAGTACATCGCAAACTTGGTGCCATAGAGAATATGTATTTCCAGTACTCAAAACAGGGAGCAGAAACCATTTGTCTCATGTTCCAACTGGAAACTGCGTATAACATAACGCCGGATCTGGCAGAGTTTGCTTTTGTACTTTTGACACAGAGACACCCTCTGCTGCGATCCTCAATAACCACAGTGCTGGATCCGTCGAACGTGACACAACAGAATTTAGTCCAGGCCACTCCAGCGTTCTACGATTTTCTGGTCGTGAAAAGAGGGAAATGGTTGGACGTTGTCCTCGATGAGGCGGCCGTGAAATTCGACAACAGGCGTTCACCACTGTTTAGATGTAGATTATTAATCTCTAAAGAAGATACAGAGAACAGCCCCAATGCATCAGCATCATCTGGTAACAAACCATTCACCTCCAGGTTCATGTTTATCGCTCATCACTCTATCATGGATGGAGGATACATCATGTGGATTTTTCAGGAGTTCGTGGCCTTCATGGACGCCATCGCAACTGGACGCAATATCCCGAACATACCCGAGTTGCCATTTCTTCCTCAGGTAGAAACCGTGTTAAATTTTCCTTCAGTCATTGAAAGTGAAATACTTATGAAAAAAGAATCGTCTGGCAAAACATCATGCTCAATTAAAGTCTGTGACGATGTGTCCAATTCTCAAGTTCTTCTGGACTACAATAGAAAATTCGCTGCTGATATCCAGACTGAGAGTTCAGAAACGAAAAACGGTTGCCTTACCTTCAAAATGTCCGAGTCAGAAACACTGGCATTTTCGCAAGCTTGTCGTAACCACGGATGCAAACCAAAAGGTCCGCTTGTAACTGCCAGCATCATGGCCTTACTAGAACTAATTTATGGCCAATTTGGGGATGTTGAGTTACCGTTTGAGTACATTGTGGACTTCAGGCGCTTCTGCAACTTCCCGGCCCTCGGTAAGGAGGTCCCAAGCTTCCCCGGCGTCGCCGCGCTTCATGTCCCAATGCTCGCGACATTTCGACGTCAAACTGGACCGGTGTCCGGACATGAATTTTGGGATATTTCTAAAATCGTCGACGATTTTCTCGTCACGAGCATAAGCTCTCGAACGACCTTCGAATTTTTGCAATCGATTATCAAACTCGATAGAGAAAACTCTATTCCTCCCACAGAAAAGGGTAAAACGCCATATGTGTTGAGTATTTCAAACATGGGGATATGCGATGCAGGCCTAAATGCGGATCTTCGGCAGCGAGTGCATTTGGCGGATCTCCATGGTCATTCTACGGTTCTTGTGGATGACATGCCTTTGTTTTTCGTCACAACGTTTCTGGTGAACAACCAGTTGTGTGGAAACTCGAGTTACTGTCAGGAATACACGTCAAAACCCACCTGTGAAAAGTTTATTAATCTGTTAAGAAAATACTTGACCGTACATTCAAAGCTTTGATTATGTTTGTTCTATTTCGGTTTAAAGGTTTATATACAAAAGATTTCCATTTGTTTCGATATAACCTGATGGTGTGTCGGTCTTTCAACGGTAAAATTTAAATTAACATTGTTTTGAAATTTGTTAGGTTGAAAAAATGGTTACCGTCCGATATTCCTAAAGCCTGTTATTTCGAAGTGATAACCGTGTAGAATAATGTATTTTATTACCAAATAACTTTTTCATTGTTTCTATAAAAACACATATCCTTAAGGTGCTAAATGATCTTATATTTTGTATGTGACATAATATATGGAACTAAACTAAGTGTGTTTAATTAATGTCCCTGTAGTCAGAACGATTAATATTGTCTCAAATGCAAATAATGAAAACCATGTCCTGTGATCAAAACGGGCAATTCCCGGGGTTCAAGCATTTTGTCTAAACTTATGAAATAACTTTAAAAATCGTCTTTAAAAAAAAGCCCGTACCTTTTATACTTATGGAATGTAACATCAGATCATCTTGTATGTGAAGACAAAACTTGCCCTAAGCCAGGGTTCACAATTTTTCTCGTTAAAACGTGGTAAATATTACGACATGAGGCATCATAGAGGAGTATTCGTCACTACGGGTACAAGCTATGATTTAAGGTAGCCTTGTCTGAGATCACCGGAGTTCTCACCCTTATCATGTTTAAACATGTGTTTCAACTTGTTTCACAAATACATTTGCTCGAGCTAAAAACATCACGCAGTGAGGTCCGATATGCCAAATAACATAGAACACCATTGTCATTTTATCTAACCTGAACAGAACATGCTCGTGGTGAGCTTTTTCTGACTTATAGTCAGACGTTCGTCTTGCGTCGTCCGTCGTCAACACTTACAGTGTGAACATTCTACAGGCCACAGTTGTTTCTCATCTTCGTGACACCTTGTGAGAAAAAATGTTTCAAATCGGTTCGAAAATGGTTGTTGTGGTCCTTTTTTTTCAATAATTTTTCAAGCAATTTTCACACTAATACAGAACATATCCAATATAAAAAGATGGCTTTCAACCAGTCTCCAGTTCTTTGCATGTTTAATATAGGGACATGTTAAAGGCTTATCAAAATGACAATTTTGTAAGCAATTGTCATAGATTCAAAAAATCATGTATGTATTTTATTTAGACAAGCAAAATAACACACGTGATTACATTTTTTTTATATAAAACGTTTTCCTTTTGAAAATCATAAATCGAAATCTGAGAAAGAATAAAGCGTTTGTAATGTTATTCATCGATAATTGTCAAGTACGTGTATAACTAACAAGTTGTTTAAAATACCCTCTAATTTCAAACAACGCAGTGATACAGTGGTAGCGCAATCGCTTTTTCTCCGAAAGGTCCCGAGTTCGAACCATATGTTGATTTGTTCGTTGCTCGTATACTTATTCTTAACTATAGCATACACTAGTTTGGTTAATTAATGCATTTAATTACATTAAAAAGGTGCGAAAATCTGTGAACACGTCACTTTGTACACGTACAATAATCATAATACCGGGTATTTTCTGGTTAAGTCACTTTTTACTCAGCGACACTTTTGATATCATAATTATACATTCAACAACAGGTACAGGTCTAAACTTAGTTCAAAGAGAGCAGACGTACACACATGTTGATGTAGATCTACTGATAAGATGACTTCGTTCCAATTTATACAAATTCAAAAGTTGTCGATTGCATACTTTAACATTAAAAAAATTATATGTATTTTATATATATATATATATATATTCCCATGCATAACCCACGCTTAACACAACATTTTCTATCTCAAATTGACTATCGAAAACGTTTGCTGCGACATATTGATGCGTAAGACATAAACAGATTGTTGTGTCCATATAGCAATATATATATATATAGTCACTTTGTCAATATATTAAGTCAATCTATATGAGGTGCATGTATAAATATAATTAAGTACGTCCTTATATAGATTTAACAAGACATTATATTCTGCCTATGTAACCTTCTATAAAGTCTATCGGTCATTAAACCATCATTTTTAAGATGAACATGTTTTCTTTCAAAAATTGCAATAAAAAAGGATATGTCATGCAACTTCTTAGAACACTCAATTCGACCAAATGAAAAGCGGGAAAAATGAACGCACCCTCGAAAAGTTGTGCCTATTTCTTAAGAGTTCCTTTTCCCCTCTGATGTAAAAGCCATTTAGCGATTTAGCTATTAACATGCCATGCTTGTCTTGTTAATATGTGCCATGAGAGTAAAACGCAAATACTGTCCCTTTAAGCTGTAAATTTGAGAAGAACGAAATAATCTTAAAATGATTTTTAAAAACACTCCTCTAATAAGTCACTCTACTCTATTTTTAAGAAAACAGCGATGAACCAGTCCACCGTCCATGAACGCTCGCATATCAATACAAGTCCAATGTGTAGGAGTTGAGTAAACCATCCACAAAGTTCTTGTTTACTGTTGCGTAAAGTATCGGCGAAAGGTGTTAATGTCAAATAAAAGTTTAACGCAAATGGGTTGAAAGGCTGAATACAATAAAAGTTTAACGCAAAAGGGTTGAAATGCTGAAATACAATAACAGTTTAACGCAAATGGGTTGAAAGGCTGAAATACAATAAAAGTTTAACGCAAATGGGTTGAATGGCTGAAATACAATAAAAGTTTAACGCAAATGGGTTGAAAGGATGAAATACAATAGGTTGTTTTTGCCCATACTCTAACCACCGAATTCAACTCTTGTAGTTTTAAAGGGAAATACTTTCCAAATTTATTTTTTTAATTTGCCGAATAAATGTCATTCAAAATTGTGTAATACATATCCGTTTGCAAAAACAAATTTACAATACCTTTCAACTTATCTGCATTCAACGCGCACGAAATGTTCCATATGGAAACGAAGTTGTACATGTGCAATTATATCTTGCTACTTAATGCACTTAAACATAAGTGTTTAACCTTGTACTTATTACAACATGTGGCGACGTGGTAGTTGGTGGGATGGGATGAAGGCCTTCTTTTGTCATATTAGTAACAAGTCGTAGTAAATAACTTAATGCTCGAATACTTAATTATTACTGATACATGCAGTTCAATTTTTAATATAAAAAGATCATCCCAGTATATACTAGTTACATGTTTATTTAAATAACTAAATCACTTCTGACAATGACAAAGACTTCATTTGTGTATGGCCTTTATGAAACTATATAAAGATTAACTTAATAATAATGTTTCTAGTATGTATCCCCTTGTAAGTTTTTTGTTGATGTATTGTTATTGAAACGGAAAGTGTCGACTGCACTGGCAGGGACGACACTTTCCGTTTCAATTGTATTTTCGCTTTTAGGAAGTCTCTTCTAAGCGAAAATCCAGTTTAAGCGGAAAGTGAGTGTCGTCCCTGATTAGCATGTGCGGACTGCACAGACTACCGGTTATCTGGAACGACTCTTTACGCACATGCATTAAATCCCGTTTTCCCAGAGCGATGCATTAAGCCCCGTTTGTCCTGAGCGAGGCTCATTTGTATTTAATCATGCTGTTCTGCATCTCCGGAGAAAAACGTGAACTGTCCCTTTAATTAACATTACCGATCCAGCACATTGATTCGCGACAGTTTATTATACTTTATATGAACGAATGTTGAACGTTCGATCATTCGATCTCTTGAGTTACGGTTGAACTGACGTGTTTAGTCTTCATACGTAAATGAGAACAATGTTTTGCTACAGATATACAGTTTGGAAGCTTAGTGCGTGGAATTTGCAAACACTATTGTTAAAGGAACAGCTCTCGGATTTTAAAGTATTAAAAATCTGTGAAAGGTAACTGCTAATACTTGGACAATATAATGACATGTGAATAATTGGATCTAAGAATTATATAAAATAATTGCTGTATAGTTTTAAATGTGACAAATAAATTAGATTGAGCGTTTAGAAGCGTATGCATTAAGGGTTTATTACCCACGCATTACAACGATAAATCGTTGATTATTGACCGATTAATAACTTAATGCAAAAAAAATTATGTATATTTTAACAGGATCTGAAATTTTTTTTTGCAATGGAAATGCGAACTATATTTTTAACGTATGTGCTTTAATATGAACAGGACCTCTATCGTTTTTTTTTTATAAATAATTTTCAAACGACAATTTTGTTCAGTGTACACACACAAATAAGTTTGTATCATGTTCTCATAGTACACATACAAGTAAGTGAGTATATAGCATCAATTGAGAAACGCTCTTGGAAAATGGGACTTAAGGCATGTGCGTAAAGTGTCGTTCCAGATTAGCCTCTGCAGTCCGCACAGGCTAATCAGGGACGACGCTTTCCGCCTAAACTAAATTTTCGCTAAGTAGAGACTTCCTAGAAATGAAAATTACAATAAAGCGGAAAGCGTCGTCCCTGATTAGCCTGGCCAGACTGCACAGGCTAATCTGGGACGACGCTTTACGCACATGCATTAAACCCCGTTTTCCAATAGCGAGGCTTAATTTATCTCAGTTACCTTAAAAAAATGCTGCTTTACAAAAATAGTATATGTTATAAAGAATTTCCCAACAGTATCGTGCATGTATTTACCTTGCTTGTTACTTCTGAAATGCACGCGTATCTCTTAAATATTTGACATCACTTATACATATTTGTCGGAGAATTAACGTGTTTTGTGCTCGGGTCGAACACTATAAAATCGAAATAATATTGTGAACACGTTTCTTCTAAATAGTGTGTATTTTTAGCGTACAATTATGTTATAACGATGGTATTTGTTACAATCTTGTTAGATCTTTGTCGCGGTTACTTCGTTATATTTATTCATTTTATGCCTCTGTATAGATTAAAAGGCAATTGAGGCAATTTGTATTGAGGATATTCACCGGACAGTCAACTTTATAATTGAATCCGTGATATACACAACGGAAAGATAATATAATACAACTGAACATAGTCTGGATAGTAAGTTAATTGTGTTATTTTGTTCTGCTTTATATTTTTGTTGAATTAATTGAGTTTTAACAATAATGTTACGATTCGCCCCACTAACGCATCGCGGCAAGTACTCTAACATTTCGCCCCATCAATAGCAGTGGTGGGACTATGCGTTGTTATTATTATTATTATTATTATTATTATTTTTATTATTATTATTATTATTATTGTTATTGTTTTTGTTGTTATTATTATTATTATTATTATTATTATTATTATTGTTATTATTAGGGGAAAATACTACTGGTTGATTAATGTTCATTTATAATTTCGTATCGGATTATTGCTTTTATTATTGCTTATTTTCAGAACAGGAAATACAAAAACATAACTTCATTATCATGTTATGAATATTGCATTATGTATAATATATCTTCTATTAAGCCTTCAAAACCATTTGGCTGAAAGGAATTTACTAAGGAGGGGTCATATTGAATGCATTCAGTGTGTGTTATCTTTTCCAAAGCTCTTTGCGTTGTTCTCACTTACAGGACCAAAGTTTCACTGATTTCTTTGTGAAAGAACTATCAAGAACATTGTTATCTTTCGACATCTGACTGCCTTTGAACGGTGACATTTCTTTGAGCCTTGCGTCTGCCTACGCATATCTATCAAAATGCGTGTTCAATATTCTTGTCTGGACCTTTTAATGCACTATGCCGGAACGAAAATTGTATCTATAAATGTTATTAATTTAATTTTGAGCTCACGTGTGCACGTGTACAGATCGTTCTCGGGATGAGCTTAGGGTCGCCTTAGGTAAGTCGAGCGTCGTCCTATAACTTTTCATTCAAACGACATCTCCCCTTTAATCAGCGAACAGATGTTCATGAAACTTCACATGAATGATCCCTAGGTGATCCTCTTTCAAAGTTGTTCAAATCGTTCCAGTCCATTGCGTTTTTAGGCCCCGTGTGCCCTCCTTTAAAACCTCAAGTCTCAAAGGTGTAATATATTTTGGTATGTACCATCGTATTGTTGTCCTCAACAAAGATTGTTCAAATCATGCTTTTGACTTGGGTCAAAACTGGCCACGCCCAATTTTAAATGACATATATAATTATATAATTATTATATTATTATTATATAATTATATAACTTTAAAATGGGTGGTTATGTACAAAGTTTCTTGAAATCATGTCCCTGGGCTTAAACAGACCAAACCCTTTCACACATTCGCTTTATTAACAACAACAAAACGTTTTTTTAATCTCCAAAACAATAACGCCCAACTATGTAACATTTAATTTATAACATCGGGGGGGGGGGGTAATTTATCCCTTTACCGTTAACTAAGTTTAATTTGATTTAAGAGTGTTATTTACACGTTCAAACGGGGCACAACCCCTTATATGCAATTGAAAGCCGATACTTGTATATCAAACATTTTGTTTTTGAACAAATTTGTATAGACAAATATTTATATTGGTACCCGGGGATATATATATATATATATATATCATATACTTGTAATAAATCGCAAAATATTATGTGTTGTTTTGCATACAAGTAACATGTGTACAAGTTTGACATTTCTGAATATACGGCACGTATCTAATTGTTTATATATATTTGACTTTACTGTTTCATTATAAACATGTGTCTGAATATACGGCACGTATCTTATTGTTTATATATATATGACTTTACTGTTTCATTATAAACATGTGTTTATAGTCACATAAAAATGGGTTCAACCGTAATACGGTCCATAAAAAAGTAATTAATTTTGATCGAGTGAAACATTTTATACATTCCGAGTTAACCATTCATTTAGCGGTTCGTTGAGCAAGTTTAACTCCTTTCGTCAAATAAGTAAAAGCGTATGGTATTAGTCTTGAACAATACATAATATTAAGTCGTATGTTGTGAGAAACATGGTGAAGGATACTGTCTACGTGTAACGTACTTATTTGTATGTACGCTGGTGTCGTTGAGTAAGTAAACAAAACAGTGCTTACATGCATTCTTATTTATATTTTAGGCGATCTGCTTTTCAATGATATAGATATGTTAATCTAAATCGATATAACTGTAACCGATGTTGAAATATATAATACTCTACCATATGTTAACAAATACAGTTTTATATAAGCATGCGTACGTATATGCACGAGTTTTTAAATCTATCTTACCAGACCACATCAAGCGTAAAATTGATTTTTTATGGGTAAACTTTATTTCATAAAATATTTTACGAAATATTCGTTGATTTTGGGTGTTAATGGGGCTTTAAGTATTTTTTTCTTATCAGGAGCATAACTTACTTAGCATTTTAGGTATTTAAATAAAACTGAGTCCGTTTATATCGGAGATTAAGCGGAAGTGTGCACGCAGGGAACAAGAACCACAATTCTGTTTTTTTCCCATTATTTTTCTAGTTATTTCGCCTTTGCTTATGTTTCGGTAAAGTTCGTTTCTTGTGTGGAGCATGACTCTGCAAGTACTGAAGGCATTTAAACGAATCTTCATTTAATGATAGACGGCTTCATGAAGAATAACAATTACAAGCACCATTACTCTTTCTTCAGAGTTATAGCCCTTTCATTGTTGTTCATAGGTGGAACATAATACTATATATTGTGAAGATATTTCTATTTTGGAGATAACTAATATATAAGGGAGTTTTACAAAGGTTCATTTAATGATAAATAATTGTAAGGAACAGTGAGAAGCGGATATAGTACATATATCATGACTCTTTCTTCAGTATCAAAAAAATATTGCTTATGTTGAAACACTCAACCGTTGTAAGTCAGCTGAGAGAAACAATGACGGATTTGCACGAACAGATTTTAACAGAGGTTAACAGTCCCACGAAGTGGCCAGGCCTTTAAGCGATGGGTGCCCAGAGAGTCAATGATCTCCGGTTCAGTCCTTCCCAGAACGTTTTCTCTGTTGTATTTTACAATGTTTCGACTTTTATTTCCAGGGACGTCCACAGCTGACTATGCCAAGTGGGATCTACTTTTGGAAATCCCACAGCACATAACACCAAAGCATTTCAAACCCGTGTTCTCCAAACCTGGTTTTTTCGTCTAGACGCTGTACGTCCCCGTTCTGCTAGGACAATGTCTAAACAACCACCTCTTTATGAAAAGATGTCGAATAATCATGCTGAATCAACATCTTCAGACACGTTCTCCCATGAGCTCGATCAATCAAATACGAAAACAGTCAACCGAACAACATGAGGTCAAACAAACGGACAATGGTGCGTTCACAAAATACGGAGTCGAATTGCTTAATATCACCTCGAGCTTTTCAGCTACAGAGAACAGTCGTTGCTTTAAAGTACATCGCAAACTTGGTGCCATAGAGAATATGTATTTCCAGTACTCAAAACAGGGAGCTGAAACCATTTGTCTCATGTTCCAGCTGGAAACTGCGTACAACATAACACCGGATCTAGCAGAGTTTGCTTTCATACTTTTGAACCAAAGACACCCTCTGCTGCGGTCCTCAATTACCACAGTGCTGGATCCGTCGAACGTGACACAAAATAATTTAGTCCAGGCCACTCCAGCGTTCTACGATTTTCTGGTCGTAAAAAGAGGGAAATGGTTGGACGTTGTCCTCGATGAGGCGGCCGTGAAATTCGACGACAGGCGTTTACCACTGTTTAGATGTAGATTATTAATCTCTAAAGAGGATACAGAGAACAGCCCCAATGCATCAACATCATCTGGTAACAAACCATTCACCTCCAGGTTCATGTTTATCGGTCATCACTCCATCATGGATGGAGGGTATATCATGTGGGTTTTTCAGGAGTTCGTGGGCTTCATGGACGCCATCGCAACTGGACGCAATATCCCGACAATACCCGAGTTGCCCTTTCTTCCTCAGGTAGAAAGCGTGTTAAATTTTCCCTCAGTCATTGAAAGTGCAATACTTCTGAATAAAGAATCGTCTGGTCGAACATCATACTCAATTAAAGTCTGTGACGATGTCTCCAATTCTCAAGTTCTTCTGGACTACAATAGAAAATTTGCTGCTGATATCCAGACCGAATGTTCAGAACCGAGAAACGGTTGCCTAACTTTCAAAATGTCCGAGTCAGAAACACTGGCATTTTCGCAATCTTGTCGTAACCACGGATGCAAACCAAAAGGTCCGCTTGTAACTGCCAGCATCATGGCCTTACTAGAACTAATTTATGGCCAATTTGGGGATGTTGAGTTACCTTTTGAATACATGGTAGACTTCAGGCGCTTCTGCAACTTCCCGGCCATCGGTAAGGAGGTTCCAAGCTTCCCCGGTGTCGCCGCGCTTCATGTCCCAATGCTCGCAACATTTCGACGTCAAACTGGACCAGTTTCCGGACCTGAATTTTGGGATATTTCAAAAATCGTCGACGATTTTCTCGTCACGAGCATAAGCTCTCGTAAGACCTTCGAATTCTTGCAATCGATTAGCAAACTCGACAGAGAAAACTCTATTTCTCCCACAGAAAAGGGTAAAGCGCCATATGTGTTGAGTATTTCAAACATGGGGATATGCGATGCAGGCCTAAATGCGGATCTTCGGCAGCGAGTGCATTTGGCGGATCTTCACGGTCATTCTACGGTTCTTGTGGATGACATGCCTCTGTTTTTCGTCACAACGTTCCTGGTTAACAACCAGTTGTGTGGAAACTCGAGTTACTGCCAGGAATACACGTCAAAACCCACCTGTGAAAAGTTTATCAATCTGTTTAGAAAATACCTGACCGTACATTCAAAGCTTTGATCATGTTAATGCTATTTCGTCTCAATGGTTCAAATACAAAATATGTATATTAGTTTTGATAGAAAAAAGTCTATTTAAAAAACAAAATACTTGCAAATTGGAAACCGATGGTGTGCAATGGTGTGTCGTTGTTTTAACGGTAAAATTTAAATTAACATCCTTTTTGAAATTTGTTAGGTTAAAAAATGAGTACCGTCCGATATTCCTAAAGCCTGTTATTTAGAAGGGGGCATTTATTTGAAAGAGATTACAGTGTAGAATAATTTATATTATAACCAAATAATGTTTACATTGTTTCTATGAAAACACATATCCTAAAGGTGATAAATGATCTCCTATTTTGTATATGACATTATGTCATGGAACTAAACTAAATGTGTTTTAATTAATGTCCCTGTAGTCAGAACGATTAATATTGTGTGAATGCAAATAATTTAAAAAGCATTATTAATATTACCTGTCTGACAGGGTGAAAGTAATTTTGTCAACTTGAGGAAATACAGTATTTTTTTTCGAAAGTTGACCTATTTACTGTCACTCTGTCAGACATGTAATATTAATTTTATTATACCGAAAAAAAACTATTCAAACATGAACAATTTATATGAACCATGTCTGTTCACAACGGAAATGCAAAACTGCGTACTGCGCATGCGCGAATGGGACAGTACAATTTTTTTACCATTCCGCACGTGATTGCTAAGGTAGCGGGCGACAGTATTTTTTGGTAGCGGGCGAAAGTATTTTTTGGACAGTATTTTTTTTCCCCGCTGGGTCTGACAGCATTTCTATGTGACGATGGCCTATGGGGAGTTTAGCATTGTGAATAAAAGTGAGGTATAATAATTCAAACTATGCCCTGTGATCAAAACTGGCCATTCCCGGGGGTCAAGCTTTTTTTTCTTAATTTATGAAATAATTTTCAAAAAAGGCCCAGATCAGGTCCCTGGCTCGAACCATATTTGTATTTGTTCTTTGCTCAGACAGACAGACAGACAGACAGACAGACAGACAGACAGACAGACAGACAGACAGACAGACAGACAGACAGTTAATTCAGACTTATACAACAGTACATTGTCTTCATACTCAAATATACCAATTATTTTCGGTCACGTTAATACGAATAATAACAAAACATTATGTAACATAAATTTAAAGTCATTTACAAAAATCAAATACCAAACACAATATATGTCAAGGAAGAATTTATTTACTTCAAACTATCCCATACATAAGTTTTTTTAGTATATGCATTTAGTTATATTAAAAAATATGCGAAAATCTCTAAACAAGTCCCTTTATACTCGCACAATAATATTAATTTTCTGGTTAAGTTACTTCTTTGTTCAGCAACTTATGTTATATCAGATACAGTCAATAACAGATACAGTTCTTACTCAACGTATACAGAGAGCCGAGGTTCACACATTTAATGTGAGGATTATATATGGTCGTTTCAATTTTATGCAAATTTAATAGTTGCCGATTGCATACTTTAATATTATAAAGAACAAAATCTATTCGCATGCATTCCCGACGCTGAACTCAAAATTCTCTTCATCGACTTAAAGCCTAAGTCTCACTATCGCCGGTAGAGCCCCGGTCCATCCCGGTTTGCTAACGCCGGTCGACCGGCGAGAACCGGGATGATTCGTTGATTTTTTTTTAACGCGGTCACACGATTTCCCGGTGCCGCCCCGGTTGAAGCCGGTCAACAACCCGGCAGAGTCCCGGTCAACCCCGGACTAGCTACGGTTAATCCCGGTGAAGTCCCGGCAGAGCCCCGGTTGTCGCCGGTAATGCCCGGGTGGAGCCCCGGTGGCAGCATCCCGGCAGAGCCCCGGTATACCGTAACTCCACCGGCACTCACCGGGACTATACCGGCATCAGACCCCGGCAGAGCTACGGCAACGCCCCGGTTTAAACCCGGTCGTCGCCGGTTATGCCCAGGCAGAGCCCCGGTGAATGCCGGTGGCGTCCCGGCAGAGCGCCGGTTTACCGATGTACCGTAGCTATACCGGGACTCTGCCGGCATTCATCGGGGCTCCACCGGGGCAACACCGGCGACAACCGGGGCGTTGCCGTAGCTCTGCCGGGGTCTGTATGGGCCCCGGTGGAGCTACGGTGCCGTCCCGGTTGTTCCCGGTGCCGTCCCGGTTGTTGCCGGTGCCGCGCCGGTCGTTGCCGGTCCTTCCCGGTGACTCCCGGTTCATCCCGGAGGTATTTAACATTTTAATACTTTGCCGGCAGAGCCCCGGTTGTTGCCGGTCGTCCCCGGTTCATCCCGGTCGTCCCCGGTGGAGCCCCGGTTCATCCCGGTAGAGCCCCGGTTCATCCCGGTAGATCCCGGATCACGCACCGGGGCTCCACCGGCATCATAGTGAGACTGGGCCTTAAACGAAAACGTTTGATGCCCAAGCCTATTGATGCGGGAGACATATAGAGATTGTAATGGTCGTCTGTGAGTCAATCCGTCCATAGAATGTTAATTAGATTATAATGTTTTACGACCAGAACCATATAACTGCTCCAACATTTAAGTAATTTCGCATTTGTCGCTTATAATCATACCGATATCGCTTAACTTCCCTTTGGCGTTGTTTATATTTAACGTATTTGGATATGATGATGTATATGATTCTGTAATATGATTTTTCCCTTACAAACCAAGGGTCATGTTTTTGTTTATAACATCGTCTTATTCCATCATGTACTGTCTCGATTTTCATCGGCTATCAGATGACAGGTGTTATACTTAAAGCAACCAGAACGCCAATAAACATTATACCGCGAGAATGATAATAGTGAGGTGTGTGATTACTGTCATTTCGTTGTGGTGAGTTTGAAGGGCGCTATCACGACAACACGCCAGTGCGACAAGCATACGCGCCGATACAATTATGAAATGTGTCGTTATTTCGTGTTGTCGCTTTGGCGCTCTTCAAACTCGCCGACACAAAAGAACGGCACGTGTCACAAGTTACATACGAAAGAACGACACGTGCCATAGGTGTCGTACGAAAGCACGACGCATGCCATAAGTGTCGTAAGAAAAAACGACACATGTCATAAGTGTCGTACGGAAGAACGACACGTACCATAGGTGTCGTACGAAAGAATGCCACATGTAATAGGTATCGTACGAAAGAACGACACATGTCATAAGTGTCGAACGAAAGAACGACAAGGGTCATAAGTTTCGTACGAAAGAACGACAAGGGTCATAAGTGTCGTACGAAAAAGGACAAGGGTCATACTTGTCGTACGAAAGAACGACACATGTCAAACGTGTCGTACGAAAGAGCGACACATGTCATAAGTGTCGTACGAAAGAACGACACATGTCAAAAGTGTCGTACGAAAGAACGACACATGTCATAGGTGTCGTACGAAAGAACGACACGTGCCATAAGTGTCGTACGAAAGAACGACACGTGTCCTAAGTGTCGTACGAAAGAACGACACGTGTAATACGTGTCGTACAAAAGAACGACACATGTCATACGAGTCGTACAAAAGAACGACACGTGTCATACGTGTCGCACGAAAGAACGACACGTGTCATAAGTGTCGCACGAAAGAACGACACGTGTCATAAGTGTCGTACAAAAGAACGACACATGTCATACGTGTCGTACAAAAGAACGACACGTGTCATAAGTGGCGTACGAAAGAAGGACACGTGTCATAACTGTCTTACAAAAGAATGACACAAGTCATTAGTGTCGTACGAAATAATGGCACATGTCATAAGTGTCGTACGAAAGAACGACACGGGTCATAATTGTCGCCCGAAAGAACGACACGGGTCATAAGTGTCGTACGAAAGAACGACATGTTTCATAAGTTTCGTTCGAAAGAACGACACGGGTCATAAGTGTCGTACGAAAGAACGACAAGGGTCATAAGTTTCGTTCAAAAGAAAGACACATGTAATGAGTGTCGTACGAAAGAATGACACAGGTCATAAGTGTCGTACGAAAAAATGACACATGTCATAAGTGTCGTACAAAAGAATGACACATGTCATAAGTGTCGCACAAAAGAATGACACATGTCATAAGTGTCTTACAAAAGAATGACACATGTCATAAGTGTCGCACAAAAAAATGACACATGTCATACGTGTCGTACAAAAGAATGGCACATGCCATAAGTGTCGTTAAAAAGAATGACACATGTCATAAGTGTCGCACAAAAGAACGACACATGTCATAAGTGTCGCACAAAAGAACAACACATGTCAAAAGCGTCGCACAAAAGAACGACACATGTCATAAGTGTCGCACAAAAGAATGGCACATGTCATAAAAGTCGTACAAAAGAATCACACATGTCATAAGTGTCGCAAAAAAGAACGACACATGTCATAAGTGTCGTACGAAAGAATGACACATGTCATGAGTGTCGCACAAAAGAATGACATATGTCATAAGTGTCGCACAAAAGAAAGACACATGTCATAAGTGTCGCACAAAAGAACGACACATGTCATAAGTGTCGTTCTGGCGTTTTCGTGTTGGCGATCTTTAAACCCGTCAAAACGTCAACACGAAAATGCCATTATTGTCGTTTCAGCGTGTATAGTTTTCGTTCGAGCCTGGTGTCGTCATGGCACCCTTCGCACCATAAATTCAGCCAACATAAAACTGCTTAAACATGATAAAATTAAAGCTGACATTGGCTTCTGTGCCCCTGACATCATCGGGACTAGCAACAGTTCCGGGTTGAATAGGGGAGACCATTTGCAAACACATATTTCACTACTTTCCAATGATTGCGTCCCTTTTCTATAATACCGATCAAAACGTATAACGCTCGGTCTTAGATAAAGACTAGCGGTAACAATAATGTTTCTCCTGATAATATTTCTCGAGTTTCATTTAATATTCTCTAAATAATATATTGCATTTGTATGGTGACCAAATAACACACTATGCTTCTTGAAACTTAAACTTTGAAACTCAAATCAATTTTAAATAAATTGCAACAACATTAAAATATTATATTAAACGAAATGAAAAAGAACTTTTCCACGACATGAGTCACTGAAAAAATCGGAGTATTCAGTAACTGTTGTGACTTTCCATTGCATTAATGACTGCGTGATATTTCGGCGCATTCAATTTACTGAGAAGAGTTATGCTTTGTCGGTTGGATGTTGTGCTATCCCTCAATGAGAGAAGTCCAAGACCCTGTATTATCGAATATACGACATGAGAAGTTAAAGTTACATATTCTTAAAAAATGGAATTGACATGTACATGTACATGGGTCATACAAAGTTTAATAAGACAGGCTCCAGATTTGTGTTGACACAAGACGCCATGGAAAAAGCACCCAAACAAGATGCGTTTAATTGGACGAATTGGGCGAGAACGTGTGTCAATCTATCTAGGTAACGAATTGGGACCGTTTTTCTTGCTACAAAGTATTACTTATGTGGTCGTACAATTAAAATGTTATTGGTGCACGAATGATAGAACGACAGGTAGAATCTTAACGTTAATATGAGTCGCGCTCTGTAAAATGGGGATCTAATGCGTGTGCGTAAAGTGCAGTCCGCACAGGCTAATCAGGGACGACACTTTCCGCTTTAATGATATTTTTCGTTTATAGAGAGTCTCTTCCTAGAAAACATCTAGTTTAGGCAGAACGTGTTGTCCCTGATTAGCCTGTGCGGACTGCACAGGCTAATCTGGGAAGACACTGTATGCACATGCATTAAACCCCCTTTTCACGGAGCGAGGCCCATATTGATTCGCGTTAACCCTTCCGGCGATTTCAAGATCTTACCAACGACTCCAAGTTCTGGTTTTACACATGCAGAAAGCGGACATGAGTGTGTATGTATACGCACAAGTCTTCCGATTTATGAAATCGAGCTTCAATGAATAGGTTTAAATGAATAACATTAAAGGACGACAAGGTTCATATTTCATGGTGATATCGATGTCGCCCTATCCCTTTTTGGGTGTTCAACATTTAGGTCGTGTTTATAATTAATTTGTTTAATCGATATAGACATTCAATTATAATGTTTATCACACCAGCGATTATTTTTTTTCTTAATTTTGATATTTCTTTGAACTTGTGTTTAGTAATAGATTTTGACAACATTTAAGAGATTTTTTGAAATAAATTGCTTAAATATTATACATCTAAATCTAAAGAAAAAAATGTGAATTGCTTTGCCCATCTCGTTGTTCTCTGTAGAGGCATAACGTTCATATATTTGCTACTAAATTGTAGCAATTTTATCACACCAAGGAAGATCTACGTACATACGCATGATATGTAACTAATATCCAGTGACTAACACGTTCGGCGTACTGTATTCATAGGTAACACAATTTGTAGCCTCTATTTAGTGGAGTGCAATCATTTTATAGTGTGGCAGCATAAATTGTAATTGGTTATTCCATGCACAAATATCGCTTACTTCATCTAAATATTTCTTGTTAAAAATACCTATTATTCTATATAATCAAAATAAACTTTATATTTTGTAAGATAAATGTATAGTTAATAAAGATTCATTTAATAATGACGCTCATTACCTATCTGTATTTGTATTTGAACAATGTAATGATGTAAGCGCCGAAAATCCACAACAATGAAAATGGCCTCTCAGCTGACTGTTACCACTTTTTAAGGTAATACGACACTTATACTGAATAAATAACAATGTAAACAGAGTTTGGAGCAGCTTTTACACATTATTCATTAATAAAT
This sequence comes from Dreissena rostriformis, assembly GCA_007657795.1. NCBI lineage: Eukaryota > Metazoa > Mollusca > Bivalvia > Myida > Dreissenidae > Dreissena > Dreissena rostriformis. The sequence goes on along the minus strand of VMBQ01003772.1, from coordinate 1,050 downwards.
ATACAGACCCCTTGCTTAAGTTCAATGTTATGTTTCCTCACAGGCGTTTTCTAAAGCCGACTCCTGAATGTGTCAGTGCATTAAATCAGCATTTGACATATTGGCGAGTTTGTTATGATTCCCCAAAACGGGTTTGTGTTGTTGTGGATGTAACTGCTTATCCATAAGCTGTTTAGTTTGTCTCTTGTGTTCTGGTTTAACAAATCACATGGACAGTACCATCCTGTAATGCAGTTTTTTTTATAACGCAAGTTGATGAATTGTCGTCGAGATACACATTTTGCAATTGCCTCCTGTTGACTAAGTAGATGTTGTGAGTCTTTGCACTCTTGTAGGAATTTACTAGTTATATTTATCGCTCCGATTGCTGACCGTAACGAGTTATGGAGGTTTCGGTAAATGACAAGTTCGGTAAATNGGTTCTTGTAAAATATTGTAGACATGATTTATTAAAAATGATTTCAGTTTAAATATACAGCACAATAGTATTTTAGACCACCGAAAAACACTCAATTTCACAATATATAAACATGAGGTAGTTTGCAAACATAATGAATATGAAGCCCAGCTCTTGCCACGTGGAGGCCACCTCTTGTAAGAGCCAAATATTGAATTTCATATTACATGTTTTATTATTTCTTTCTGGTTGAGAAAAACACAAGAAAAAAACAATATATAACATCTAATACGTGTACGTAATTAATAAAAAGTAATATAATGATAAGTGTTATGTTTTATAATTTTGTTAAGTGAGCGTGCCATTTAAAGGTTGAGCGTAGTAAATTACACATAATTAAAAACTGATAAAAATGACATCTAACATAACGCCAGCAGACCCGATATGAATACACTGTGTAATAGCAACCTGCTGTGATGATCATTATCTTATCAGCTAAATACACAGGTGACTCCATCTTCCACATGCATCACATGCAAAAGCGTGCGCATGAAAATTGACGTCAATATTGCAGAAAATACACTATAGATCCATTATTGCGCGATTGACGTGGACCAATCAACGCGACCGCGTTATAAACGGATCCGCGTTAT
>VMBQ01003771.1:73992-99002 GCA_007657795.1 Dreissena rostriformis | reverse complement strand
TACTACTACTACTACTACTACTACTACTACTACTACTACTACTACTACTACTACTACTACTACTACTACTACTACTACTACTACTACTACTACTACAACTACTACTTCTACAACTACTACTACTGCTGCTCCTCCTGCTGCTGCTACTACTATAAATACTCCTTCTACTGCTGCTGCTACTACTATAAATACTCCTTCTACATCTACTACTTACAAACTCGTCCACCTCAGGGACAGAACCTGTTTATATCTTTAGAAGAAGTATTAAGAAGAAAATCGCACACTTTTCATCCATTCGAATGTACACTGTCTAAACATGTGATCGCTTGTTTAAGTTTTACAATAAAACCAGATTTAACTTGCTATTTGAGTCCATCATTATTTGGTAATTGGTAATTTAGAAACAAATAGTTTAAGTCGGCATCAAAGTATGAAATGCATGTTGAACCAGTGTAATTTGACAAAAAATACACATACAAATTCAATTGGACTTAAAACATAATTATGCTTACCAGCTATTGTAGAATTTGTTGGCCCATATGTTGGGCTTATTTCAGATGTTGAAGATGTATTCTCCGTTGTATTAACATCTGATGTTGATGTGTGTATTACACTTGTGCTGGTTTCTACGGAATCAGTATTCGGTGGCGATGTTACAGTTGTCTGTACTGGTGTTGTGTCCTTTACACTAGTGCTATTTTCTACTGAATCAGTATTTGGCGGCAATGTTACAGTTGTCTGTACTGATGTTGTGTCCCTCACACTTGTTCTGATTTCTAATGAATCCGTATTTGGCGGCGATGTTACAGTTGTCTGTACTGGTGTTGTGTCCCTCACACTAATGCTGTTTTCTACTGAATCAGTATTTGGCGACGATTTAACAGTTGTCGATACTGGTGTTGTGTCATTTACACTAGTGCTGGTTTCTACTGAATCAGTATTTGGCGACGATGTAATAGTTGTATGAACTGGTGTTGTGTCCTTTACACTAGTGCTGTTTTCTACTGAATCGGTATTTGGCGACGATGTTACAGTTGTCTGTATTGGTGTTGTGTCCCTCAAACTAGTGCTGTTTTCTACTGAATCGGTATTTTGCTGTGATGTAACAGTTGTCTGTACTGGTGTTGTGTCCTTTACACTAGTGCTGTTTTCTACTGAATCAGTATTTGGCGACGATGTAACACTTGTCTGTACTGGTGTTGTGTCCTTTACACTAGTGCTCTTTTCTACTGAATCGGTATTTAGCGGCGATGTAACAGTTGTCGGTACTGGTGTTGTGTCCTTTACAGTAGTGCTATTTTCTACTGAATCAGTATTTGGCGACGATGTAACAGTTGCATGTACTGGTGTTGTGTTTGTTACACTAGTACAGTTTTCTACTGAATCAGTATTTGGCAACGATGTTAAAGTTGTCTGTACTGGTGTTGTGTCCTTCACACTAGTGCTGTTTTCTACTGAATTGGTATTTGACGGCGATGTAACAGTTGTCTGTACTGGTGTTGTGTCTGCATCATTTGAGGAGGAGACAGCGGAATCATTTGCTTTAAGTGCGATGACAGCAGCCTGAAGGATTATAAATGCGTTAACCAATAATACAAGCATGACATAATATATCCATAAGTCACATTAACCGCGTTTCATATTTAGTCAAGCTACAAATGTGAAAACATTCTTCTATAGTAACATGTGCATTTAAAAACATAAAGCTTAGTCAATTAGCTATTATGAGTACAATCAAAAAACAGGTAATCGCTGACAGCATACATCTATTCTGGCATACATGATACTGGTTTGTAAAAATGATATTGGTTGCGTTCATCAATCAGCTAGCCTCGGAAAAATATCGTACCGTCAACAAAATCCGGATAACAATCACGTTCATTTTCTGTTTAATCTGAAAGTTATATGTAATAAAAACAGTTATTCAAAATATTACATCCTAAAACTGTTTTCATACAGACAATTAAGTCAATTTAAGATATACACACATATACAGTATAACATATTTCTGTATGTTATATATAATTTTCCATTCCTGAGAACAAGGAGGTCTATTCATAAATGGTCAGTGATGTCTTGTTTAAAATTGGAGGCGGACAATAACATTTTTTCCATCAAGTAGAATGTAGATGATCGCGGCATGAACGACGGACACAGTACAAAATACAGGCACAATAGTTTTAAAGGAAATATTCTAATTGTTCCCGAATTACTGCCCACATTATTGTCATCTGATAGCGAACACAATTGTAAAAGCTTTTGCGGAACTAAGTTCATAACCCAGTAACAAATTGTCAACACATTGATTTTAATGACACATAATCAGAGTATTGCATCCATAATTTAAATGTTACCAAAAACAAATATTTGTCTACAAATAATTTAACAGCACAAATGAAAAAAGTATATTTATTACTCGCAAATATGTATATGAAGTCTTAATATATTAATATAAATATTCAGGTGTCAAACCTGTTTTGAAAATGTTGAAAATATCCAGAAGTTTACTTTTCACTTAGATATCATAAATAAATCATGCCATGTGCATGTTAAGTAGATTCCAGCATAGATTTAACAAAAAAGTAAGCGGTGTTTTACAAAGCCATAATAATTCTCATTTCAGGTGTTTTATCATTTCACGTCGCGGTTAAGAATAGTTATTAAATAAAATGTAGTCTAAACTATCCTTTTAAACACTTTACTGATAACAAACTTGAATTTATCGATGTGCCGTTAAAAACGAAAACGAATATTTACGATATTTGGTATAACTCTTATCAGCAGGAAACTTATCATTTGAACAGTTCATAAAGCACAATAAAAATACACAGTTTACAAAACATATATAAGACATAAGTCTTCAATGAAAGGGTACTGTAAACAGAGTTAATGTCAATCCCTATGAAATATTTAAAAAGTAACAAGTGTAGTTTTATATAAGTCAGGGACAGGCGGCCTATTTTCTTTATCATGTGAGTGCTGCTGTCTCGCAGTGATTACAACGTCTGAGTTAAGATGCTTAAACTTAAACAGTATGATGATGCTGTCAAATTGATCATTATGAATCAAGTTATCGAACGTTTCATTCTGCATTATCTTCTTATAACGGCATATACTGTTTATTAAAATCAGATCATTAGTTAGTGGATATTTCGGGATAACGAAAAATTCTTTGAAAAAGTCATGTTAGAAATTACTAGGCAACAACACACAGATAATCGAATATTGAAGAAACTCCAAAAACATTATAAAGAAAGACAATCGTGTTAATCAGGTATTTGTTTGAAAGGCAAGAAACGGCAAGCGTCAATCTTTGCTCTGAATTAATCACAAAATACACACAAATACATTTAATCATTAACTTTATATAGTATGGCAGTATAAACTAAAACACAATAAAGAATAATATTAATTCTATTAAATTGCAATATAATTTCTAAAGAGGTAATATTAGCTAGAGAAACAGTATAATAACTTTCTAAGGCACAACAATGAAGTTAATTCAAGGATTAAAAGATTTCAGAACTGTAAATTCGTATTGCATCTCACACTTCATTACAATAACTGCGTTTTTTTTCGATGAAATTTACTTCATTAAATATTTTATTTACCAGTTAAATTGCTACAAGTTTTATCTTAAATATGATAGCTGAATTTGAATATGTGATTCCTTTAAGAAGGCATGGTGGATTGAGACTTTCTTCGTAGGTTAGACAATATGCTATGTAAAAATAAACCTATTTTGAATACGTATCAGATGCTTAGAGGCGTGTTCATATTCATTTAATTTATGTGCTACAGTCATGTCACATACCTGATAAAATAATCCAATACCCAGTTTCTAACTTAAACACAATAACTAAGATGTAATAATCATTCCACTTTACAAGCGTACAAAATTACGTGGGAGAATGTTTTTACATCACATCGTAAATTAACCCATGACACTGATCATTTCCATTTTATTTACTATTTGAGCGCGGTTATAAATATGTATTTAATCAAGTTACAGCGAAATCAAACTTGTCTTCTTCTAAACGCTGTAATTATTTTCAACCACAATTTATCGATGTGCTTTACAGCAACATACATGTTTTTTAATCTTGTGTGAAACTCTTATCAGCAGGAAGCTTTGAACAAAGTTTTTATTTGATAAATTGCCCAAGGAAAACATATGAAACAAAAAGATAATGAGATGAAACTAGTTTAGACAGTCTTCAATTGGTAAATTTTAAATTAAATATTCGTGTCTTTATGCGAAAAAGTCTCTTTATGTAAATTTATGTTTAGTGCATTTAACGGCGGATCCTTTGTACGAAACATCATATATGCTGAATGTTTTTGTTAAGTTTAACACAATTAATTAATTAAGAATCACACCGGTACCCGTATTATATTCTTGTTAACAATGTTTGTGGTTACTGTCTCCCATCCGCTGTACATGTAACCTCTCCCTTGTAACATAAATAAATTTCCATCAGTTTTGCTAGTAAAATAAAGATTGTTTTGTTTCAAATGCATTTGAATTAAAATGTGCAGAAATCAACCAATGTATCGTTCAAATAAAATGTTTGATGAAAATCACACAATATAAAGTACATGTACACAACTTTTATCTTTTTCTGACCAGAGCCTATTTAGTGCAGCAATTTTGAAAGCTTGTTTAGAGTTTATTACAATAATGTATTTATAATGAGCTATATGAACGGATATATAACTTCGCACATAAAACGGAAATTATATGCACAAAAGAAATAAGTTCGTTAAATATAAATGTATATGCATACTGCTCAGAGTCACAACCAGATATTTTCATGAAAGTCATACTTACTCATATTTTTTCTTAGTGGAAATGTATAACAAGTAAGGTTCTAAGTTAATAAGTGCTTAATATGCACATGTACTATTAAACGAAAACCGACAAGTTATTATTACATTTTTAATCCAACGCTCTCACGACGTGAACCATTTAAAACGAGCACTTTATCTCGAGGTCTTTTCCTGTTCTATTTATCGGGTTAACAATTATGTTATATGGAACAAGTTAAACATAGGGACCTGTTTTTATGAACGTCACTACGTCTTATCACGCAGACCAATTGTTTAAGTTAATTTTAAGTACCTTTATTAAACATTTCACCCTGAGTTGTGGCCTTTACCTTGGACATAGGGACCTGGTTAGTGCGCGCAAAACTCTATCTCATTAAGCTGATCACTTTTGCTAAGTTATATGAAAATCTATCCGAAACAAAGTTTAGCTCCGGACACATTATTTTCCGCTTTTTCCCACCAAGTCGTCTAGTGCGCACGTGAAGGTATCTACGTGCGCACACGCAACTCTTCCCTTATGCAAGCTTAACGTACGCACGTGCATGTCAGTATGTGTGCTACTCGTCTTACGCTGAGACGTTTCGGGAAGCACGCGAAGCCCCAGTCCGTTATTTTTTAAAAACAATAGAATGAACATTTGCATAACACGTTTCGTTGTATGCACAATTTACTGACCAAAGTAATTCCGTATTGGAATCGGTAAAATAATAACTTGTGTGGTAATTTTCAACAGTATAATTTCTATATAACCTGATTACGCAATAGATGCTGATATTATGTGCCTCCGGAATAATTGTCATGTACATAGTGCGTAAATTCCGTTCGTCCTCTATTATGTTTCGTGAGAATTATTTAGTTGTGTGATCGTCTTGTTAAGTCTTTGAATTCCTAATGAAAATTATAAGAAACAGTACCAGAAGATAAGCGATAGAACAGTTATATTCAATTGCAAATAATGATTTGCTGTACAGGAGAAATTCTTCAAGACAGGTACGCTGGTGGGCAATCCCCCTAAGTATGTCCAGATTTGTTATCCGAAATAACGATACATTTTTGGAGTAAACGTGTCGGTATCGGCGAAAAATTCGTAAACATCCCATCGAATGAACTAATATTTGATGGTATCATACAAAGATTTATAATACATTTTATATATTAATCCTTATATGTTTGTTTAAAATTGTGAGATAAAAATGTTGACACTGACAACGTATATACTCACTTTAAATGAGTGTCAATATAATTAAATGGTTTCCCATGGAATACACGGTTCATAATAGGTAATACCCTATTGAAAATAAAAGTTATTTTCTGTGGGCTGGGGCTTTAATCATTGCTATAAAGAATGTTCATCTGTCAGACACGCACGTGCGCACGTACACGAATTCAAGGAAAAAATATTCGATCGCCATTTCAAATTCTACAATGTTTGCTTAACGGGAATGCGCTCTTCATGCAATCGTTTACAAGCAAAGGCCTCTCTACTCACGAAAACGATTTATTCTGCGTATGTGATTCCCTTATTACCTTCGTTTAAACAAAACTACAAAACATTATGAGAGAATCGCAAAATATAAGTATCACAAACAGTATAAACGTTATTATGGCAATCATTTCCTTTTTCCTTTTCCTCACCTTTGTTGAGAAGTCAATGTTTTTTTTTTGCTGTCGGCGTTATGGTCATCTGTTGGTACAAAAACAATACGTAATGGTATTAATATTTAAATAGATCATTATCCAGTGATAAGCAAGAATATACGAGAAGCTTTTTATTGTATAGAGAGTAAAAAATTTCACGCATTCGAATTTGACACTAAAAGAGAAATACACTGTTTTTGCAAGGCATCAATACATGCATATAATAATAATCGGGATACCTTTTCCGTGTTTCCGTTTTTTATATCAATCGCTTCACGGTAATATATCAATAAAGCAATAAATGTCGTAAACGAAGTGGAATACGCCTAAGGTAAACAGAAAATCGGAACTATGCTCTACTCCCTGATGGGATTAAGTTTCGACATTTCAAATTTATTGAAGATTAATTGTTTACTCTACCTCAAGATTACTTCAAGGTGGTCATGTGCCAGTATTTGTATGTTATCAGTTGAACGCTACTTGAGGGATATGGAAGGACGTGTATTGGAAAAGTTGTTTATATTTAAAGCACCTTTCTTAAGTAACTTAGATATGAATGAATTTTAAAAATACTTGAATCCAAAACTTACGAACGCAAACCTTCCAGAATATGTCTTAACAATAAAAATGCAACTTAAAAATAAAAGGAAAACACAGTTTAAATAAGTATGTATCTAATATATTGTCGATGAAGTCACTGTTAAAATCTAATTCAACATATTACTCAAGTGACTTAAATTTGCTTTACACATTAAATGAACACAAATTAAAAAAGGCTACTGTACACTTCTAATTTGTTTTTCGTTTTGCGCTTTGCTTTATTGCAATTTCATGCCTTTTAACGAAATAACACCTAATCGGATAACAATTTAAAATTGTTGAAAACATCAGACACGCTTAGTATAGTGACCTTCTTTTCATATTTATTGTGCTGTTTTTAAGGCGTTTTATTAGTTTCCTTACTGCCAAAATAAATACAGAAGAGCTCGAACATGATGTTATCAAATATCCAAGGCTCGTGATTCATTTTTTTATTTGTTTCAATTGTTAATTTCTCATTTATATAAGGTATTTATTTTGTAAGAGGTATCCCCGCTAGAATAGCTAGTCAGCTTGAAGAGCTAAATCAAACGCGTAATACCTGAATTCTCGACTTGTTAAGCCTTACTGCAAACATTAAGAATCCAAGTGTTGTCAGTAACTAAAACGAAACAATGTGAGCACTCAAAGAGTACTCCATCATTTTGTGTTTAAAAGGAAAAATGTATTAATGATTTTCAGTGGACAATGCGGTATATACAGTTTATTTGTATTATAGTGATATTGTTCTTTTTACAGATTTTCTCCTGTTGTGTACACGATATGTGATGCAAGTTTTTTAAGATATTTTATTTTCAAAATATACGAACGTATAGGAATATATCCCTTTAAAATTGCGATAAAAGCTCCTGTTGAAGCAAATTTGTGATAACGCAGAAGAGTATCACATGTACATTCCAATGGTTTGTCACGTACAAGCCTTCTTAAACTGAGTGGTTTGGGGATTAACTCAGTTAGACGTATTCTCCATAAAATCGTACTAGTTAAACCCCTTTTCCTATTTCACTTAATCATCTGTGTTCCGATATTTAAATGAGACAATTATAGTTATTTTGCTGTTATCAGACAGAGCTTAGTTAGTTTTGAATTTAATATGATTTAAGTTCTTTTGAAGTGAGTACATTTACACTAGTGTATTTAGATCAATATTTTTACTTACATGATACGGAATATTTGTTTTAAATAAACGATGTTTATCACTGCATGCTCAATATTCTTAACGTTAACACTACGTAAGGTATTTCGATTTAAGATACATATAAGCATATCAAACATGATTATGATATTGCATCTTGTAGCCAGAGTATACCATTGAGGAGAAATATATAACTAAGTCACAAAAATTGACATTTAGAAATTCATTACTGACATCAATCCCGTATGCTTCTGCTCTTTCAGTGAGTCCGTTGATGAAGTCTTGGTGTCTCATAATGCTGCTAAATCCACCTATGAGGTCAATGTCATTTGCAAATCTCAAGTTAGAGATAGGTCTGCCTCCGATGGAGTTGCGTGCTTTTTTTCTCATATTATTTTTTTGTTTTGTGCAGTCGACATTTTGCTGTAATTTTATTGTCATATGCGCTTCGTTGTTTAACAAATAAAAAAACATGCTCACTATTATAACAATACATAAGGCCGCTCAGTATATATTATTGTTAAAGTACCGGAAGTCGATTATTAGGCAGGTTATAAAGCATTGGGCCGGTCTGTGTACTCCGAAATCGCTGTGTATTATTCGAAAACCAGTACATATGGGGCATGTGTATTACGGTACCTTAAAAGCTATTGTTCCCCATATTAACACAGTGAAAAGGCCAAGGCAGGGTATGTAACGGTCTGCCAATGTGGTCCGTATTATTCGAAAATATGAGCCTTATCGTCCGGTCTGTATCGTCTATGGTCAGTATTGTCCGTATACTGTAAAGTAATAACACATGAACCAGACACATAACAACAACATACTTCAATTGCTTTAGAAAACGAAACAATTTAAGTTAATAAATAACTTAACCTTAATTCCGTTCACAAGTCAATCAAAACACATGTATTTCATTACAATAAGTTCATGTAATTTAAAAGAAGACCCTTTGCAAATGTTTTACGGGGCATTCGTAATTTCTGTTCCGTCTTAATCCCTATAGGTTCTATAACAAAATCGGTAATACTAATTTAGACTGACGAATACGTTAAATGTGCAAATATCTACCTATGGATACGCTAACTATATATTTATGTCACATGATTATGACATTAAGTGCGGAGGATTATCTGTAATGAAATAGGTACTAAATAACGCCTGATTATTATTTTGAAAAATGTATTTGAACCAACATTGCGTGTGATTGAATAATACTGTGTTGAAATAGAATTGAAAACTTATGTTGAAATAAGGCTGTCATTGGTAGTCATTTGTAGTCAACTCCGACGTCATTAACACCTTTAACAATCTTGATGAACACTAAGGTGCTCTCACCTTTCTACAGGGCATCGTATATTGTCACCTATCAAACTAGCACACAATTTATTCAGTGAAGCCAATCTGTCACCGCGAGTTTTGTAGACTTCGCGGGTTCCTATTTTCCCCTTACGCCAAACATGCTTATTACAAATTAACAATATGAACAACTGGGATGTTACTTAATATATTTATATATTTTTACCCGCATATAATCCAACTTTCGGTTCCATAATCGTTGCAAGCATTATCGCGCTAATTAGCCGAACGTGTGCTCAACTGAGCCAGAATAAATCTACATTTACGGCGTGTATGCAAAGATCACCTGCCTTGAATCGATATGTTTTATAGCATTATAATTAAAAATAAAAATCAATAATAGACCCTTTGCACAGGTCCACAGGTACGGTATGTTTTGCCTCCCTAGAAAATTTAGAATGCGACTGACGATGTGAAAGTCAAATTTGAAAAGAAGCAGGGCAATACTAATGATGACGCCACTGCCTCTTGTTTTGTTTGTGCTGCAGATTGTAAATGTAGTTCATTCGCGTTTCATAATTTTAGAAATTAAAAATATCGTGTTTAAGTTCCAAATTGTATGTGATTTAAAACTAATCCCGGATATTTTAATCAATGAGTGCGTATTGTGCAGAACAACTGTATTGCTAAATGATTCCATACACAGTGTTTGTAGAATCTTTCGGAACAACTAATATCACGCATTTTGCCTAATTAATGCCTATATGAAACCATACAATTACCTTTAACATCAGATTTTTATTAATTTATTTTCTTATACAAAAAAAAATAAAATGTTAAGGAGTTTGGTTCCAGCAAAAGGTTAAGTATTGTCATTTTTCTTGCTTGTTTCCAATAAGCGTGCCTTAATAACGATTGTGCTATATGCTGGTGTATAACGTTTAGAAATTATACATGTATGTTCTGGAGCGCGATGTTGTACAATTATTCTTGTCAACGTTCGAATTTTGTAACTGAACACATATTTACCCTATTTAGAAAATAATTTAAATCTATATTCATCGATGCTGTGTGATAACACAAATTAATAAAAAAAGACATGTGTTCATAGAGCAAGGATGCCCCCCCCCCCACTTTCCACGTTTGTCTCAAAATTCCGCTTATATAAACAACAAGCTGTTTATGGCCAAGTTTGACCTTTGACGTGTAAACGTGGCCTTGTTCTATTAGATAATGAGAAGGGTGATAAAAAAGATACTTGGTGTTTTAATTGTATGCTGTTTTGGTAAGTTGTAATAAATGTGCATTATCAATGACACAATTACAGCCCGAAAAAGAAGTTGTACAGCCTCATAATGTTAACTTGACATCTGAGGTAGGTTTTGCACATAATGTACCATTCCCAGATGGTAGCGGTAAGTTGTCTTTAAATGACATAGCAAATGACAAAATTAAAGGCCGGACACTCTTTTTGATGGACGTATTTGACCTGTTTACTCTAAATGTGACCTTGATCTTTGTGACAGGGAGACGAGTATAACATGCAACACGTCGTCTCACGATATATTTCATTTGCGGCATGTTTGTTTAAAAATCCATCCATGTATGGCAAAGTTATAGCTGAGCCAGAAATGTTAATTTGTTTAATGGCCACTTTGAACTATGACCTCTAGGTGTGACCTTGAACTTTGATGTCGGTTGACAATTGTTACACAAGACACGCCATCTTATGATGGTTTCCGTTTGGGACAAGTTATTGCAAAATCCATTAATATATGGCAACGGTATATGGCAAATTATTGCATGAGATTTTTCAAGCTGCTTTGCGACCAAGTTAGACCTTTAACCTCTGAGTGTGACCTCTACCTTTGAGTTCGGGAACGGGTGATACACGAGACCCATCGTATTACTATGTCGGACATAATTTTCAAAATGCATCAATATATAACCAAACGCACAAACGGGCAGACATACAGACGTACAGACGGACATTGCGACTGCCATATGTATTTCAGTTATTCGCATTTACTTGAGTTAGAGTTGTGTCCCTTAGCCGGATGTGACGTCACGCGGGGATAAACAAAATCAGGAGAGAAAATTGTACAGTGTAGCTGAACAAATCAACGTATCTTGCACTATATATGCGTAAGTTGCACATTTTTGTTTTTATTATTATATTGATGCATATTAAAGCTATCGCTTTTGTATATTTTATTTAAATTAGCTCAAATGTGAAAAAATACATTAACATTCCGTTCAATTTTAATGACTGGGTGTCAAGATAAATTTCATGTTAGTACATAAACTTTGAACTTAAATTAAAGATCTAAAAATATTGATAGATCTTTGCCTAAATGTAAATAAATTATAAACATTTCAAATATTGAAAAAAGCGCCTTATTATGAGTTATTTTCCGATAGTTTATATTTTGAAGGGTATTGATTATTTTGCGGCTGATTGATAAAAGGCCCCGTTTCGTAAACGTTCGTACGCACGGTTTCTAACGTAAGTATACTTACGAAGTTCGTAAGAAATTCCAAGCGTTTCACAAAAAAATACCCGTCGCATTCCTGGCGTTAAACTATGAAGTGCAATATAAGTTTTAAAACTCGCTGATATATTAAAATACTCCGTTCGAATTATTGAATGATTAATTATAATTTCCACAAAGAAAGCATCTGCATCTGTATTAGTTGACGTGACAACAAAATGAATAGAAGACTTTGTTTCTTCTTGGTTGGAGATATTAAAGTCCTTTCCAAGTGGAAGCCCTGTCAAACAAAACAATAAGTACCGGTAATTATGTATGATCAGAAACACGTGCAGACCCAATGTAAAAGTAGTTTATTTGACGTAGTTTTGATTTACCAATACGACCGGAATAAATTTAAAAATGATCTGCGANTTATCTGTACATACATCATGTCTAGACGAAACACGAGTTAAAACACATGCAAGTAAGTAAGACATACTTAAAAAAACACGAGGGTTCTGAAAATACGAACTCTATCGGTTGCTATTAGATATCTTAACAAATCTTAACACCATTGAGCGTGCTTCAATAATTGTTATTATTACTAGCAAGCAATACTTTATTAAATTCGTGGGCAATAGTTACCGTTTTTTTGTCACTAGACAAGATCAGAAAAATTGTCAAAAAGTTGATATATATTGTGTAGTCAATTATTCCTATATTATACAATTTATAAACCCCTTGCCAAAATTAATTGCGAAACATTAAACTTTGAAAAAAGCGTTTATAATGAATATATACAAATGAAACCACTGGAATCGTTAAAATGATCACAATAAATCGAATCAGTATAATGACGATTGTAACAAGCTTGGACAGTTTCCATTCAAACCAAGCGCTTATTAACATTTATATACATTAATTGTTTGCAGTAAAATAAAAATATAATTTACTTTACTTACAACTTATGCCTTCTTGATATACTTTTTTTTGGGACGTGGCTGAGGTTTTGATTGTCTTTCCTTTGTTCTAATAATTGATAGTAAGTAAGTGTAATTTGCTAATTTGACATTGGTATGAGCCTCGCTGTGTGTTTTTGCAACAATAGTAAGCGAATAAGCGATAAACGTTAATTAAAAAAAAACAAAAAAAAACAAAAAAAAACACATCAACATTTAAAAAAATATATACACAGAAACCAGTTGCATTCAAACACAAGATTACTTATAAATCAGTTCCATTATAAATGGTGATATGTATGTATACATGTATATGTCATGGCGAATAGGATGCCGCTTATTGTTAAAACGCAATTATGTAGCTAATGCTATTCTGTATCAAAAGGTAATGTTTATGCATGGAACCTAAACCAGTCTTACGTATCAGTAAAATATTACCATTGTTTCCCGATTTGAACGAAGTGAATTAGAGATGGATTATACATTCATAAACAGGCGAAATAATTTGTAAATGTTTACGTCGTGTTGTATGTATTGCACTGTAGTTTACGCGCCCTTGGTCACTTGCCAGTTATAAACATATTTGTTCTCATTATAAAGCGATACAACATTGTATACGGTTCGACACATAATACGATACTGTCTTTAGGAATATCAGTTACCATGAAACATCTGTGTATGGAACATCAACACAGTAGAAAGACGTAGAAATAATGCGAAACATTTAAATATTAAACTCAGACATGAAATGAAAATGTTTTATAAATGGAATGAGCAGAAAATCCTTGAATCATCACACACTAATGGAATAAATATAATATGTGTGCATATCGAATAGCTGCTTAAGAAGAATTCACGGGCTTATAACATTGACATTATTGTGTTGTTATAGGGAATATTCGACAAATAAGAAAGTAATGTAGGCAAAAATCGGCGGGGTTGTTTAAACAAAGTTCTATAACACACGAGCGAGCGTGTGTGTGTGTGAGGGGGCATCCGAGCCAATTTGAAGTTCAAACAAGACAGGAGATGTGTACATGTAAGCAACACAAAATGCATTAACCTTGCATTTGTTCCCATATTCTTGTACTGCCACGTGAACTATACCAACTAAAATGGTTTTCATTTAATAATAACGCGTTTTTGTGATAATTATTTTTTATTAGTTATTATGTGAACTACATTCTTTTAATATATACTAAACACATACACACACTATATAAAATACCCTATATAAAAACAAACCAAGTTTATACAATTTTGTCTGTAAACATCGTGTATTGCTCATAATCCAACACATCAATTCATTTTCCTCTACAACAACGTTGTGTGGTATTGTATTTGTGACCGCCAACGAAGCTCTAAAGATTTTTTAACAGATGATGGCAATATTGGTTCAGTTCTCCTCGTTTACTAGGAAATCGCTACCAATTCGAGTCTGTTCTGTGAATTTAGAAATTATGAAAGTTAATAACATCATAGTCAGTGCATAGCTTGGCTATAACATACTTGCTTTACCGAACTTTTTATTATTACTACATATCATGGCAATATTGGTTCAGTTTCCCTCCTATGAAAGGATATCGATGCAAATGTGTGTTTGTTCTCTGCCATAAACAAACTTCATGAAAGTCAATTACGTGGACGTCAGTGAATACATTGGCAGATGCATGACATATTTTGCAGAACCGTCTTGTTTTTCCCTGCGTGTTGATTGTATAATTGACTATAGTTGGTATTTTAATGTAGTAGCGCACTGCAGAATATGGCGTATTTTTTGCGTCCAAAATTGCTGAGGCTACAAAACAACGTACATGTTACATGTATATGACAACAATTCACTTGGATTAAATTTTAATTTGACAAGAGGATCAATTTGTTAAATAAGGAATGTGTTTCGATGAACTCGTATGGGTATAATAAGTTGAAAAATTAATACTGATATTGTTGCAATATTAAAGACGTCCCGAGGTCGTTGTTAAATAGGATAATAAAAAATGAAAACAAAAACAGTTATAACGGCCCTTAGGAAACAATCCGGTAATATTAAAGAATAGGCCGTCACGACCAATATTGTCAAACTATCAAAGAGACGCTCATGTTGTCTCTTAAGAAACCACAAACTGGTCATCGTGCTATCAAGCCTCGCAGCGGTTTGGATTTTGATTGTTTAAAGCATGATTAATGTCTTCTCAATAGCGACGAAGAATCAAGGTACGTCATCGTAAATGCGTAAATGTGTTACATTTATTTATATATTATATTACAGTATGTATGTATTATATTTATTATTACTACATTTGTTAATAATGTACAAGAGATAGTAATACATTTGGTATTAATATTGGTTATCGTTTAGATTGATAGAAATTCATATTATTGTTAACTCTATATATGTACGTCTTGATTTTGGCATCACTTGTATTGTGAAATTGAATCGCTTTTGATGAAAAAATAACGTTCAATTCACGAGAAGGCAAGATGCGTTCCAAAATGCAAGAAAATAATTATATATAGCTAGCATACATTTTCAAAAGCCGTAGTTATGCAATGAAAGTAAAATAAATCAATTTCGAATTATTCTAAATAACTTATTTCAAACCGCTCTCTGCATATATGTCAACGGTATGATTTGTGTTGGAATACATATATGTACTCTGTTGTCTCGTTTGTCTAGCGCTGTGTGACCAATGCGTTATAGCAAACTGAAGTAATTTTGATATTTTTGATCACAGATAATAACCTCGTTCATTTGTCATCGCAATCCATTACTATGGATGTTTGAGAACATGCCTATGTTTATTTTTGATCTTTTATCATAAATACTTAAATTGTAACATAGTCCTTTGCAATTGCATCCGCTCATTTTTGTTTATACATATCCATGAACCATTCGTTATGAGAGGACATTTTCATTTTTTTATCATTATAACTTGATTAACCGATATGACATGATATCATCGAAGGCGACAGCTCATTACGCACATTGACTTCATTTAGCAATGATTCCCATATCCGGCTATCTATATATATAAATTCGATTAATTGGATCCTTCTCATGTTAGGGCGACTAAAAACAGAAAACACGAAGTATTGCACTAGCTTTGTTTTATAAATCGAAATGTGAAGCATTCTGTTGGCATTCTAGATAGTTATTTATTGCTATAACTACGTCTATATTATTCACGCCGCCTTTCACAATAAGTATTCGAAACATGCACCTTTCTCTACACGATAAACACGATAGGAATTGTCCAGAATAACATGTTTTCTTTTATACCTAATGATACAATATGACATTTCTGCAGTGCAATAACAGCAGTTAAAATAAACAAATTATTATTTTCACCGGTGAAAATAACACATTTTCGGAACTCTTTTTTCTATTTGTAGATAATCCTATCAAGATTTACTTCACTTGTTTATATCCTTGTTTATATGTTTTCAATGAAAACGAGTGAAATACAATCGATATTCCACCGAATCCAACACGTTTTTTTTTTATTTTATGCTTTCTTGCCGTTTATTTACATTGTAAAAGAGCTTAACTGAAGAATTTCGCTGGAATAATGACGTCATTTCGTCAACAAAATGACGTCATTTTGTTGACGAAATGACGTCATTTCAATGTATTGAGGTACGCCACGGGAGAAAGGATAACTTTTCAGCAAAAGGGAAACAGCTGTTAAGGCAGTAGGTACCTAATGAGACCGGGAATAGTTGGTCGATATCGCCGCATTCGGAAAGCGTTCGGCAACGATTGGTTATCTACGTCAAAGTCCGGAAATATTACTTAAACACGAAATAAATGGGTGTTTTTTTTTGTTTAAGAACTAAAATAGGAAATAAATGTGTGTTTATTTATTTTAGAACTAACTGTGTTCATCTCCTTAAGATTTATTTACTATTAATTTAAAATATAATATTATTTTTCGTTTGTAAACACGAAAATGATTGTGATACCGATTACCAACGTTGTTCTGCTGTTGAACGAATGCAGTTTATTACAGACACATTAATATTGCGGTAAGTTTTAAATATTTTCTATTTATAAACAAATAATACTCTTATCAATTGTTGCTTACGAATTATGACGTTTTAGAATGAAATGAATTTCTGTGACTTATTAACAAATTGACTTGCAGTTTGGATACTTTTTATTTAGGTGTTGGAATCTCTCATATACATTGTATCGATGTGGAAGCTGTGTCTGGGGCAGTTTCCTGAGGCAATTTCCATCTTGTCAAGTTTGAGTCAGAGCCAGCCTAAGTAACCTTTGACCTTCAGGAACAACGGATCTAACTTCTAAGTAAGACAAATGTATTTTTGGACTTTTTCCATGCGCATAAAATTACATACAAGAAGGTTATATTGTTGAGAGTTTCAACTTTTCGTCATTTTACATCACGCAACACATATTTTCATGTTTGATAATTTTTTATCAAGGAGTCGTCAATTTGTGAAGTGCGTTTTGTCCATAAAATTGATCAAATTAAAATTCTCATAACAAACAATCGTATAATGCGTCAGTTTGAAACTTAAAAAGGGATAATTGAATTCATGAAAAAGCATTGTGTGAATTTACGTTTTTATTACAGTTCGATGCAAAGTAATCCCGGATATAACTCAGATTGCTGCCACGGATTTGAAAACGGGTTCGAAGTTCTCCACATATGTGAAGCCATCAGTGCCGAATCCTGCTGAAGCCCAGAAAGAAGCTGGCATCAATGCTTATGCTAATGGCAAATTGTCTGTAAATGGTGACAATGTGGATAGTGTCTCCATTACAACATATATTACTTTGCTATGTAAAATTGGAAATACCTTGACATTTTTTAGTGAATTGCGGCTATATGCTTGGGTTGCCTTTGGACTTCGGTTGACCTTAAGANACTACTACTACTACTACTACTACTACTACTACTACTACTACTACTACTACTACTACTACTACTACTACTACTACTACTACTACTACTACTACTACTACTACTTCTACTACTACTACTCCTTTTACTTATCACTTAGATATCATAAATAATTCATGTCATTTGCATGTAAAGCAGTTTTCAAGTAGTATAAACACATACAATATGTTAAAAAAGCCATAACAATGCTTCTTACAGGGTTGTTAGCATTTTAACGCGGTTTAGAATATTTATTCAATCAAGTTTCATCTAACCTTTCCTTTTACACACTTTACTGATAACGAACTTGGAGTTATCGATGTGCTGTTATAAACGAAAAAGAATGTTTTACAATCTTGGGTATAGCTCTAATCATTAGGAAGCTTTGAACACACTTATGATTTGAACAGTTCATAAAGCACAATAAAGATACACAGTTTACAAACCATGTTTGAGATAGAAGTCTTCATCTTAAGGGTACTGTAAACAGATTTTATGTCAAGCCAAGCACATTTGATCAGGAAGTGTTGATAGAAAACCCACTATAAACGATGTTAATGAGAGGTCTAAGTATCTGTATTGAAACGGGAGCGTGCTCAATTTTATCGAACGAGCAAGTTAAGGGGTTATATTCGCAACGAAAAGATTCAATAAAATTTTATTTAACCAGACTCAATTTAATATTTTGTCTATGAACGATAAAGAAAAACGACGAAAACGAATACATTTATGAAAACAATCGCTTCCAATAAACAAAGACATGTCAGGAAACTCATAATGTGATGACACATATGATCAGCGTATGCCTTAACTTCAACGACACTGTTTTGACTGCTCATTCCCATTGTTGTGGCCCAATTGTTTACTGTTTTTAGAAATCACCTGCAATTCATGAAAGTTAATTCAACATAATTATCATATTATCGTTGGATTTTGTAAAGAAAATAGCTCATTCGCATCCTCATTGATGCTACTCTGGCAAACAGTATCGTCTTATACAGATGGTTTTTATAATTTAGATGCAAATTAAGTGTCAAAGCGAAATTGTTATACATATCTATATTGTAAAAATCTTAAACTCTTTATCCAACTAATCCTCGGATAAGAATACAGAATACAAGTTGATTTAGGGTCTAGAACTAGACGCCACAAGTCAGTAGTTTGAATTGTTTCCGTCAAGCGATTGAGTGGACAAGTTATAGTCGTTCTTTACGTGAATATAAACAAGTCTATTTAAATATCCGTATCAAAATAATCCACGGTATTTATGATCTAAATTTAGATTGGCTACGATTATGAACGGTTTACATCGGAATATTTATGAGACCCATATTAAATAAATTGTATAATAAATATATGTTAGCCCACTCACTATGTCCTATTTTTACATTACGGGTTTGTCTCGAAACTAAACTTGAAACTTGTTTATTTGCTTAAACGCCGATTACTATGAAAATACATATTCAATGGCGTTTTATAATAAGCTAAAAATGAAACAATTTAAACAAAACATAAATAATAAACCAATGATAAATCTGGTAAAAGGGATCAAATCAGGGTTAGTTAAAACATTGAACCATATACAGTATTTCGATTAAAATATATAAGCGGGCATAATCTCAGAAAAGTGCATAAAAATCACGAACATAATAAACCAATGATAAACCTAGTAAAAGAAATAAAATAAGGATAAGTTAAAACATTGAACCAAATACAGTATTTCGATTAAAATATATAAGCGGGCATTATCTTAGAAAAGTGCATAAAAATCACGGAAAAGGTGAGTTTTTATTTTTTTTAAAAGATTCTAAGGAATCCGATTGTCTTAGATCCTGAGGCAAGGAATTCCAAAGTCTTGGCCCAGCGGTACTGAAGCTTCTGTCACTGAATGTCTTTCGCTTATTGAACGGAACGTCGGTTTGTTTTCTTATTGAACGGGTTTGTCTCGAGACAACGATCATGTTCGAGTATGATTCACGGATTAGCAATAGTCAATCTAAGTACAATCTAACCTGAGTTAAGCAGCCAATAAAGGTAAGTAGCTAAAGTTGCCACTTAAGGCGGATTTGGGCTTACATTTTGATGATTTGTCAGATAAAAGTATCATCCTTATTGAAACTAACATTTTACATGTAGTTTCTTGGCTATATTTAATATCATGTTTAGCTTGTCAAACATTTTTTTTGCATACACACATCATTTGCATTCAAACATCCATAAGCTTAGCTCATCTATATACAAGTCAAATGTTTTATAACATAGACATCATTCAAGATCAAAACAATTAACCAATTAAATTAATCACAGCTTGCATAATACAACTCAATTTAAAGCATGTCCACTAATATAAAGCAAAACGATAACAACAATTATAAGAAGTGTTACACACTCTGACATTTTATTCTGAAGACTTTTTCGTAATTAGCAAAGTAAAACAAACCATCGCAGCTCCCTGGTATTTGTTTTGCCACGATCGGCCGCGTTATTACATCAAAGGCCGTTACATCAATAATATTCTTAATCCGCAAAATATAAGCACAAAAGACACTATGACGTTAGGTTTGCGGGACAAACAATGCATATCAAGTTAAATATGTACTTTCTGCTCTTCAAAATAACTGCTTTGTGACTGCTTATCACAGGTGTAACACGACTTTCGTTGTGAAATATACTGACCATAGGGCGCAAACGGCAGGTGACGTTTAACACGGTAGTAATATTGATTCAATTTCGTCGGAAGGACTGTGGGATATCTCGACTGATCGTTTACGTCAGGTGATCGCTCAAGCCAGGTGACCGCTAAGTCAGGTTGAACTGTAATCTTTGTACTGCTCTCTTTCGTTGAGTGGTAAATGGCGTTTCTTTGTTAATGGTTGTTATTGGAACAAAACAATACATACTGTTTGCAGTATATTATTAAATGCATACCTAGGATTGCATAAGAATATAGACAAAGCTTATTCAAGTACACCGTGCAAAAATAAGAACATTTCACAATTATGAATTCGACATTGAAGCATCAGTACATATCGCTTTTGCACTGCATTGACACATGCAGTTAATACTTTTTTTGCGACCGTATTTTTGTCTCGAAGATCTGCTATCAGTGGTAAAATAATAAAACACGAATAGACGAAGTGGAACACGCCAAAGGTAAACAGACAATCGAAACCATGTTCTATTTCCTGATCGGTTTTAGGTTTTGACATTTCAAATTTATTACAGATAAAATGTTTATTCTGTCTGAAGATTTAAGGTGGCCGATTACAATAGCTCTCATGTTATCAGTTGTGCGATATGGTAGGACGGCAATGAGACATTTTGTTTTGTATCTTACTTAGTGATTTAAGTATACGTTGAGTTTATATAAATGTCATAGGCACTTGAGGGGTATAGCAAATATTGCACTCTGGGGAGATTGAATGTCTTTCAAGGCTGACGGCCGAGATTGACATTCCTCTTCAATCACTCAATATTAACTGTACATTGAAAGATGCCTATGAGGTTAAGGTCTTTATACATAATAATCACCCTGTACGTTACATGAAACACAAGTAAAATATGCAAATTTTATGAGCAATCAAGCGCTCATCAAGAGCTTATGTTTTTTTTATTTACATTTCAATAAGGGCCTACATATTATCATCTTGAACGGATTTTTGGAATACCCAGGCCCGTGCTTAACGCGCGGGCTATATTAAAAATTATAGACCGATCGGGATATATAACGTTCCAATGTTACATATTAAAATGACACAGGGAAGAGTATGTGGAAATTTAATATAATAATACAACCTACCTTCTTCCCAAACGTATAAACGCGAACCTTCCAAAACATATAAGATCGATAAAAATGACTCTTCAAAAACAAGAAAAAACGAGTTTACAGTTGTAGGCCTCTTATAGTTTATACGTTGAATGACTAAATTGCTCTTCATAAGTTGAATACATGTTAAAAAGGAGACTACGATTTTAAATGTTTATGTTCATTGTGTTCACAGCTTTATCCCATTTTAATGCGCGCATTTAATAAAAAATACCTCATGGGATAAAATGTATGTTTAAACATTGTTTAAACGATCAAACACACGCAATATGGTGACGTAATTTGTTTTTACTTTAATAACCACTTTCTCGTGGTTAAGGTTGTCTGAGACACGCTTAAAAACCTTATCTGTATTCAACACTAACCTAGTTTTCCCTATATCTGCAATTTGTTCAGGCTTTTACTTAACTACTGTTTATAATAAATGACTTAACATACGGATCGTATGTGTTTCACCTGCATTTGATAATTACATAACAGTACGCAATACTAAGTACATAATGTGGGATTATTCGCAAAATAAACCAATATTAATGAAAAAGTCAATTTAAATAAATGAATGCTGCAGAAAAAGAAATTTAGTTAATCTGAATCATGATCAAAACTTTAAGAAAAACAACGGCAATTCTCTTAAATTCTCAATTATTTAGCTTCGTAAACTCCTTATCCTTTAACATGTACACACATTCAAATAAATATTTTACTTTCATGTGGACTTTCAGTAATTACGATATATTTCTATGCCTTTTGTATTGTTTGGCTCCTTTAAAATAAACATGTATTTTATGTACAATATTCTATCGAAGTGTTGAAAGCGATTAAAACTTCAACATAAACAAAGATATCTGAATGTTTCAAAAGTTGAGATAACAGTTTATCGTTACAGCGAATGTGAGATAATGGCTCAATGCCCAATTTCAAATACGGTGGCCTGTCACTTACATGCCTTGTTAAACGCGAGTTAACTCGTATACATATTATGCATAACGTCAGACTAGTTTAACCCCTTTGTTTTAGGCCACTCAATAATCATTTGCCATTATAAAAATGAGACACACATATAAGTTATAATGCTTCTGTCAGAGGTGGCTGGGTTTGATTTGATTTAATAACAAAATATTTTTTTATTGATGCGAACACATTGCCATTGTATGGTAAAATGTATTTTCTACGATCATCTGAAGGTTAAGGATATACATTCTAAGTAAATATAGTTATTTTCTGGAGGTTCTTAATTTAAACAATACGTAAGGAATTTAATTTATAGACAATATAAAACTTATTACCATAATATGCCTTGTCGCCAGGCGAGATTTATTATATGTATCAATGTAATCGAAATTTAAAGTTACATTCGACTGCCATTATCACAGCTAATTATACTTAAATGTAAATGTAGTAAATAAAATAATCAGTGAAGAACTGAGTCAAACTCGCGTATGTTCATAATACCATATCGATTAAAACTGGTATATTTTTACGTTACAGCGTTGCATTTCAGGGTTATTTGCACTGGAAGTCCTACCTTTTGCTTTAAGCGTTAAAATGCGGGTAGACTTACATACATGATAACGTATAGGGGAACGGGGAACTGTAGACATGTGATAAACTGTTCAGGTTTGTATGCACATACGTCATAAATGAAGTTTCTTAATTAACTGTAATGTTGCCAAAAACACTCGTGTATGTTTTAAAGATGTGTATTTCTGCATCTATAATGAACAATTCAATAATAGCTAATCAGGCATGTAAATCAACGTTTTACTTAACTAATTGGTTATGGCATAACACCACCCTCGTGTAAACAGTACATGCATCAACATGTAAGCATAATAAAATTTGATTGTAACGATATCTTAGCTTCTGAACTAATGGCCCTTTATTTTCAACTATTACTTTTAGGAGCTGTAATACAGGTCATAGTGGCCTCGATAGCGTAACTGACTGTACGATTGTCATGAGAAAACTAAAATAACACCTTAATTCTTTCAGGAAGGGAAGCAAGACTATATTTACCCCCTTACTACTGTTTATACAATCTAAAGCAGTTTTGTCATAACAATTGACAGGAACATTT
Source organism: Dreissena rostriformis (assembly GCA_007657795.1). NCBI lineage: Eukaryota > Metazoa > Mollusca > Bivalvia > Myida > Dreissenidae > Dreissena > Dreissena rostriformis. The sequence continues at coordinate 75,257 of VMBQ01003771.1, read as the reverse complement.
ACACCTGTAGCTAAGTTTGTTAGACTCAATATTGCAATTTGTCATTTGATTTAAAGGGATTCTATCTGAAGTTTGGGAACATTATTTATAACGTATGCCTCATGCACCTTTTTTACGTATTAACTTCGCTTAAGGGTTTTGCCATTGGCGAACAAATTGACACAGCAAACACGCATACGAAGGACTATATACTGCTGGTGAAGCTTAAGTTTGACCGTAGGTGTATTTGTTCCAAGTTCTTATTATATAAGGCGAAACAAGGTTCGAACTTTCACACGGTTCTACATACAAGTAATTCGAAGGATGTCTATTAACACCCTGACAAACAAATAAGTAAGGAGAAATTACGGTAATAGTCAGCCTAGCTTTAAACACTGTAACAGGTTGCTTTTCTTTTAACGTTGTTTTCAAAGATATTTTTTCACACATTAAAATCAGACTATTTGTTTTTAGATAGATGCATTGCCAACATTATGTTTACAATAATAGCCCGACAACATGTCATCAGTTATTAGTGCGACATACACACGTTCCTGGAAGATTTGCACATTTATGGCTATCGATTTTGTTAAAAAGCCCTCAATAACAAGGCTATAATCATCTTGTTACATGCTTACATCTCTAACCTTGCCCAGTTGTCGTTTAAGGCGATTGCATACAACTTAAGACAGGATAGCAACGGAGTCTGCATTCGCTTTAACCGGTAGGTTGCCAATCATGACCTTAAATGAGTGTTACCCAGTTCCTACGCATAAGGTCCCTGTTTAGCTATTTGGAACTGACTTTAAACCATTTACTGCAACTTAACCATCTTCATGCTGCTAATTAATTTGGTCGTGTCAATGATAAGGGTGTGGGGCGCAACCGTAATCCTGGTCCCTTAGATTTTATTTATTAGTAGTTACCTCGTACTTATATTATTTTGATTGATTCTGACAAACATTTTTCTTTTATTTGCGGGAAACGTTTACCACGTAACTTTTGTTTCGGTGAACACTCCATTCCAGGTCAAACGGAACGCTTTTTCTTTGGGATTACTTAGTTTAATGTGTTTTATCAGTTTGAGGCAAAACAGGCCTGTAAAGGGTCACGTGAACGATAACAAGACAGAGAGAAGCGCCGTCTCGAACCATGTCGAGAAATAGAAATATGTTTGTCAGCATTCTTCTTTTGGGCACTGATGAGTCTTTCAGACATTATGAACACGGTTGGTATTTAAGATTTTTTTTTTTTTTTTTTTTTTTTTTTTTTTAAAAAACTTGCCC
>VMBQ01003771.1:0-72509 GCA_007657795.1 Dreissena rostriformis | reverse complement strand
TATTTTAATAGCAAGAATTTCTGCACAAATAATAAAAATGTAAGCGCTGATTGGGTCTCCTTGACGACATCCCCTTTCTATACAAAAAGTATCTGACAAGAATCCATTTATTTGTATGGAGGCCATGGTATTATACAAGAACATAAATATCCATTTTTGAAACATTGGTCCGAAATTAAAAAAACTAATAGTTGTTTCTATAAACTGGAAGGACAAAGTATCGAACGCTTTTTCAAAGTCGATTGTCATAAGTAACCCAGGTAAATTATTATCTTCAGCATATTTCAATATATCGTAAAGTAATCTGGTGTTTTCACCAATAAATCGACCTTTAATGAAACCTGTCTGATCTTTGGAGATTAAAATATCAAGTACTGTCTTTAATCTATTTGAAATGGAACCCGATGCTAGTTTGTAAACTACATTTAATAATGTCAATGGTCGTAAGTTTTTCAGGTAACATCTCGGTTTGTTTTCTTTTGGAATACAAGTAATATAATAGGTATTTAAGAATTTATATCAGTTTTATATGGCTAGTTTTTTGATAGTTCAGTGCTTGTATGAGTTGTACCAATTATGCGCGAAGGTGTGTGTGTCTTTGGAATTGTTTTACTTGAAAGACAAAAACTGGAGTTGCAGAGGGATATCGTCCAAAGCAGAATGCGAATGCTTTATCATTACCTACACCTCTTAAATAATGGGGACCGCATGCAGTTTCTTCTCGTTTATATGCCGACAAGCAATATCCTGGTACATTAAATATCACAAATACCGATTCGTCCCATATTTCAACTTCTGCAATCGGAGCCATATCACTCTAAACATTATGGGATTAATCAAACGTATCTAGAATATCTCGAGGGACAGGGTAACACAAAACAATGCACACCATTTTATTTTTAGTTCGCATTGGTTCTCTCCTATTAAAATAAGCAGGTATGCACACTTTAAACCAACTATATGAAAAGCACGGAACTATAATTTCGTTTTCAAATGTACTTTTAGTTTGGCAATGACTTTAGGCAGTATTAAGTGTATCTTGCAGTTACTATATATATACATATGCAATCATGCATGCAAGAACAGTACTCAAACATAACACGCAACAAAAATAAAAACAACAACAATATATGCCCATCAATTACAGCAACAATAACATAGACATGTCTTTCTGATGCAGTAGGATGCGACTCAAAACAGTCTAAAATAATAATTCAATAACTCAAGTTGACAACAAAATGTTATCGAATGCTACGACCGCGTGTTTGCAGACCGCTCTCACACATCAACAATGCTATAATGCCTTTGATTATTAATTATGATCCTAACCGCATTAAGAGCAAATGTTATTTACACAATAGGATTGAATTTAACATAATTTGTAATGCAACAAAGTAAACGAAACGTATATATTGTTTTTCTAGGTGATAGAACACCGCACATCATCGCAAATACAATGTCCGTAACGTGAAGAATTGGAAAAAGTGTATCTGCGCATCGGCCAAACTAATAAGGAGTTACTGTCTTATAGGTACAGTTATAACGGTCTTAACGGTCATATTACTACAGAGGTACGTAATTTTTTATTTAATCACCTTAAACTCAAAACACAAAGTTGCTTCATAAGTATGGTATACCACCTTATAAGTAACTGCATTTTCATATGGAATCGTGAGTAAACAAACGTTTATCATATAATATATTTCCGGACATTAAAATTAAATTTATAAATGTGTTATCGTAGTAATACATTAAGTTATAATCTGTGTTTTCAAAAGTGAGTTGTCGTGTAAATCCGTTTCACATCACTTAAATTTAATACATCGGTTAATTTGTTATATCGTCCAATGGCCAAAAAACAGAATAAGACATATACTGTTACAATAAAAATCGTTTCTTAACGTATTCTTTGGTTAAATACGTTTACTTTTACGTTTACGTTTACTTGTATTAAGAGTGCAATAATATTTTACTTTTATTTCAAAATAGACGCGAAAGAGCTTTGCTATCACGTTATATATTAGTTTGTAAAGTGACACATTCGCATAATGTTAAGGAGACTTATCTAATGAACATATATAATCGCATATCGAAAAGTTTATCCGCTGTAACAATAATATTAACGACCAAATTACATGGGCTTATATACTATAGTAAAGTAACATATGTTGGAAGAAAACCGACTTATTATTCAACTCAAACACTTCATTAAGTAAGTTATGTAAACACCAGCTGTCTTGCAGCATTATAAACACAAATCCTATCAAAGACAGTCTCAATTTAATATATCAACATATTGTAAAGCCGTTCTGGCTTTATGTAGACACTGACATTACTACGTTATTTGCATTGCACACATTATTCACTACAGATGTGTAATAATGTTGTTGTTAGAGCCAGTATTGTTTCTTATGGCGTCACACTGGCGTCTTTCATTCAAACAAATGCTTGCATAAATGATTCCCGCTATTGTCACTCTACATAAACAATCAACATAATATTGAAAGCATTTCAATAACGTACCGATTACAATTCATACACAATAAACGCTCAGTAATAAGTTCTTTTATATTATTAATTAAGTTAGCTATTCCTGAGTACCATTTAATGAAAGTTTATTTTTTATTTCCAGCAATGCAATAATAAAATTTCATCAGGATCTACTAATTGATTGTCAATACGGATCTGAACTGTTTAGAGTCTCTCTCCCGGGGTTGTATTTTGGTGTCATACTCGTTTTGAAAGCATACGTCTACATAAACATCTTCTTGAACATTCAAACGCAGAGTAAGGCAGTCATCAGACTTTATTCATACACGTTCATCCGGAATGATTCCTGCTATTGAATTAACCGAAAATTTAAATAATCTGTATATACTTGATTTCACGTAACCTGTAAATTATGTTCATTCCGCACATGTTGCTAACTAAGCTCTAACGTTAATGAGATGGAAGTTATGTGAACATAAAAGATCAAGATTAAAGATGCAAATACAACCGTTCTTCAGGTATAAAAACTTCTGCATTTTAGCTTTGTTACCGAATGCTCAGAATCCTCCGACTAACGACAAAGGTGAGTGTTTTTTTAACCGGTGTAATGTGCTTTTAATAATATTTATTATCTTATGATATGTTCAATTAGTTTGAAATTAATTATGAATCGTATGATATCTTAGAATTAACAAATTCAATTATTTGCTACTGAATATTAGGAAAAAGGGGGAACACATAAAGAAGGAAGGTTTGAGGATTTTTGAAGCAACGTCTTCTGTTGTATTTTAAAACTACTTATATTTTTTCTAAAGGGCCAGTACATTTGTAATATTATGGTCAGTAAAATCGTCAATTAATGACATTGACAATAAACTTCAAGTGCGTATGCTATATATAACCCTGGTATGATATATTGAAACAATTTTGCGTGTCAATAATATCGAAACGGTTCCTTTCCACATACTTAATCACATTGGTAACCTTGTAGTATAAAAGATAACCATAACACAAAAAAACTAATTTCAAACATGTTTAAGATACTCTTTATTAATAAGTATGTTTTGTTTAATAACTTTAATATTTCGTTGCAAAGCCCTTGACTTAAAAGATTAGACACTCACTGTAAATTCATCCCAAATTGTGTTCAACGCGTAAATGACAAACGCTTTTAAGCCTAAATTCGTTTGATAAAATAAAGAACGGCAACAAATAACGTTGGATACTATATGTGGTTTCAGATTTTATTTTGAGGGAGCTGAACAATACGCGATATCTAAATCTGATGCAATGAAGTTCGGCATTATAAATTTAAATTTTATCGGCTTCCGCCGTTGGTCTTAAACAATCGCTACCTCTTGAAATCAATGTAATAGGTACTTCTAACATTCAGTGTTGAAGCATATCGAATGACATCATTTCCTTTGTACAGATATATATTATCTACACAATATATGTATTCAAATGTAACTGCTTAGTGCCGAATATTTATTTGTACACCTGGCATCATGAGCTCGAAAAATAGAACAGTTTGTGGCAAACAAATAATAAGTAATTATTTTAATTCATATTGTAACAAAACATTGATATTTTTTGGGCTTCTCTAAAAATTCCGTAACTAAGAATATTGATTGAACGTCATTAAATATTATAGTTTATTTTGTAATTAACATAAATAAATGTAGACTCATACTAAAGCTACTTCATTTTAAATAGTTTGTTCAGTAATAATGGATGCAATTGGAAAGTAAATTGAATTGACTGCAAATCAAACCTTATCAACCAATCAGATTCCGTTTATTGTTGTAACACGGTCGGTCAAAAACAGCTTGTCGGAGAAAAGGAATGAGTGTTATATATGAGAAAACTAAATGGTTTGAGCGATCGTCTATGTTGCTTCTGTTCAATTATGTGTGCTAGATTCAAACGTTATGTCTTATGTTTAAAACAGAAAATAAATGACGGAACGGTATTGATATTGTATGTATAATATTGTAATGTTTATGTATCTTTAGTTTATCGCATTCGATGCGGTTTTACGGTCTTACACATCAATTACTTTTTTTAATATTACAGATAACATTTGGCTATTCATAGGTTACTCTTTATTTCAATTACCACTGTCTAGCTTGGTGATATCTTAGCGAAATTATTTATTTAAAATAGTTCAACTATTTTTCGGGCACATAAATACTATTTAAGGGAATAATAATTACTTTATAAAGGTTTGTCTGTCGTCTGCGGGTTGTTAATACGCATACGAACACGACTACAACTAGATATGTGGCCTTGGTAACAATACAACATTGGGCCGCGAGCGTGATCAGTAAAATTGTTGGCTCCCTAATTATTGCTGATTAAATCTGTTTTATTATTTTCACATGTTAATGATTGCTTGAAAAGTTATGTTTTCCTCACACCACAGACAATTTGTGCTGTTTAATATTTCTTAAATATATTTTGTTCATTATTGTATACACTTTTTTACAATATGTTTCTTTAGTGTATTATTGACTATTTTTCCCAGTTAAGATAACACACGATGAACACCATACAGCTGATGTGTTTGTTAGTGGCGGCCGCAGTGCTTCTGGCGGTAGCAAACGCCCGATCCGTTCCTTATTACGGTGATTATGGATACGGCGGAAACTATGGCGGAAACTATGGCGGAAACTATGGCAGAAACTATGGCTGGCCAGGAAACTATGGCTACGACGGAAACAACGGCTACCCCGGATACTATGGCGGCCAAGGCAACTATGGCGGCTATGACAACTATTTAGGCGGATGGTTAGGCCAACTCCTCGGAGGGGGAGGAAAAGGAAAATGGGACAATTATGGATATGGCAAATAATAATTGTATTGAAGCTGTGCTTAAAGGTTAGTGTGCTACCTTTCATTTCTTTTCAACTAATTAGCATAGAGATCATTAGTGAATTGATAGTTTTGTTTGGTATTAGACGTGTTTTTTTGCGAAACACAGCCTTAGCGAGATTTTTTTTTAAAGCAAACTGTTTTTAAACAACCGAACATGATTAAAAATATCTAATATGTCTCATGAGCATTGTAATGGATACCAACACAATGTTACTATAAGTGCATTCATTTTAGAGATATGCTAGATATATCCTGCACAAATTGGCAGGTTGTACATTTTTATTCGCCTTTTGTTTTATGTAGACCAGTTTCCATTGGTCTCAATTTTCGTCTGCGTTGACACACGAACTATCTTTCAAGTCTAGTGACAGGCGTGCTCAATCAGCATGTTACTTTCATGAATATTTTATTATCTTTTATTACGATAAAAATTGTCATTTCTGTTTCAGAAAAGCGCATCTACCTAAACCATAATTGGACAAACATACAGAAACCCTTTCCATGTGATTGACGTTCATATATTGTTGTACAAAGCAATACAAAAACTTAATCGCAAATCGACTTGGTATTATTTAGTTCATTGAGTTCATTGAAGACAAACGGGAACATGTTCGCTTTGCGAATAAATCTATTGTTTGGGGCGAAACAGATCACACTACGTAATATCACGAAAATATTTCAACTATCACTAAATACTGGCAGCGATTGTATTACTTAAATTGTTAATAAATTAATTAACCAGCGAACAAAACAGAGGAACAAACATGCTTCGATGCTAGTATGCTTGAATTCTCCGAATTAGAATTTGAAATATCTCATGCATGCTTTTCTGTGCAACAACATTATAACATACATTAATAATTTATACATTCAAGTTTCTTTATTATCATAATTATATATGTAAAGGATAACATCTTATAGGAAAAATGAAATTCCAAAAAATACTACCACGAGAGAAATTATTGTAAACATCCGATAGTCTTTTTCTAAAGGCAAGTGACAAATAAAATACGACAATAATTAAAGCTGGCCTCATCGCCTTTAAACAGCACGTCGAACCTCATATTCAATCCATAATTAATCACACAACTCACACGGGTATTATTTCTTTCCACTATAGAGAAGTTGTTTTAAACCTCCAATCTTTGCAGAAATATTCATCACGTGATGAATCCAGTCAAGATTTGGCTGCGTGTTGAACTGCGCGAGGAGGCAATATGGTATATGGTAGCGATCAGCGAACTGACACTACTAAGGAAGTAAGATGTGAATAATCGCGAATAAATGGATACATTTGGTATATTATTGAGACATTTGTCTTTACAAGACAAGTATTATTTGTATCTGTTTTCTAAAAATTTAGCGAACGCGTATTAAAGTTATGAACTTTGTATTTGTCATTAGATGTGCATAATCTGACATCCGTAATATTCAAAAACATGTTAATCAACTTCAAGAAAGTCAGAAAACTGTTATCCATGTCCTACAAAATAGTTTGTCCATTCTAAATGAAGATTACACAGTTAATTACAACTCCCTTAAGCTCATAATTGATGAATTAAGCCAAGCTGTTTTACACGCGTCAATCCATCTAGAAGCTTTTTAGGAACAACTAAACATGCTCAGCACTGGCAGACTTTTTCCGTCTCTTATTTCACATATTCACCTCAAAGACGTACTAATGGACATTGCGACAAAACTACCTAATAATTTACAATTTCCAGCTAATCCCAAGACCGACCTATGACATTATTACCAATCTACCTCGACGACCGCCGTCATGTCACCTACCGCTATAATCATTACAATGGACATCCCTCTCCTTGAAATCGGAGCTTCCTTCGACGTATATGAAGTATTTAATTTTGAAATGCCCTACTCACCTGCTAATGAAACTATAAATGACAACACAATTCATTATAACATGTCCGCTAGATATAAGATAGAAACTAATGGCTTATTGATTGATCAAGCGCGAAATCACTACTGCCTATTGAAAGATTATGAACGAAGAAATTGTCAATCACAACGTACATGTGACGTACAATCTCCATTATACCAAGTGGACATGTCTAGATTATGTGTCATAGCTATTATGATTAACAACACTCAATGCATAAAGGATTATTGCAAGGTGCTCATACACCCTAACACAATCTTACCTGATGCCAAATATTTAGGATCTGGTAACTGGGCGATAGTCTCTAGACAAGACCTACGCCTTGTAAAAATATGCATACGCTGTTACGTTACACAATGAAAGTTTAACATGGTCTTCGAAATGTTAGCTATGACAAGTGAAATATCGTGTTTGCAAGCAGTAAACATTTGACCTTGACAATGGTGTACAGTCTTTATTTTAAAGCATATAAATGTGATGCAAATAATGATAATCTTAAAATTATCAAAATTTAAGATATTTCTCAGTATTTAACAGCCATTATACAATATGATCATAGCGTGAAACAACATTTGTGTTATCAAAGTCAATTTAAATTATGATGATATCATATCGGCCTGTGTTGTCATTCTGGATAATATTATGTCTCGTTCGTTCGTGTTGGCATGTTGGACATCTCATTAGAATCCTTCCCAGCCCACATTTGGTCTGCTCATTGATGTAACCGCTACGGTTCGACGGACGCGACACAACTTAAATCACGTATTTCTTATACATTAAACGTGTGACTATGGGTGTTAGTTTGTGCTGTCTGTTTTGTCTATTTTCGGGCTTTGTCAATTGGTTTTATACCGTATATATTACACCAATATAATAAAGGACACAATCGACAACATCTAACAAATTATGACTATGTCATGGTCTAATGTCGTATAAGTAGTTAAATAAAATACGTGTAGAATGGTGATCAATTATGTGATGTCGTCAGATCCTAACAACGACATATTACAAAGCGAACATAAGGATTTTATTTTAATACAATTGGTGTGTTATTGACCTTTTCGTCCACTAATCCTCCAACGCGCAAGAATAACATTTATTAGCCTCACTAAGACAAATAGTGTCTAATGGTCTTCTAGTAAACAAACTGTTTCCCTGCGTATTCAATGCATTTTTAACCTACTTATACTCCGACATATTTGAAAATATCAACACAATAGGGCCTTGTAACCTGGGTGGGTTCCTGAAACATTGTAGAAATGTCAGCTTGTATTCTAAGATAAAATGAATGGCCTTTTACTTGAAATATATTACTAAGAATTATCCAACCGTAATGTGTGCGTATGTGTGTGTGAATTGGAACCATTGGAATTGTGAACAATACATTTGAAAACAACTTACATTTATAAAGCAGAATCACAAATAAATCGTTATGAATTTATAGTTCAAACATGACTACGTTGTAATAAAAACATGACTAAAGAATCCAACATAACGAAGTGCATTAAATCCAGCTTTGGCCAGTAGCGTACTTTTCTCTACATGATTAAATAGTTTTCATTTGAATATACTGTTAATAATATGCAATTTTCCTAAGAGTATTCCAAATGCTACCTCGATTCCACCGTAGAACTGACATTGTTAAAGAAATGAACGGGCATTTATCGTTTCTCTTAAACAATAGAGTATTCTTAAAGTACTTTGATCCTGACCGGGCAAAAGATCTAACGGTAAGATGAAGATTGATGAATTTAGTTATTTACATACTGACATTGAACATTAATGTTTTCCTGAAATGCAGATGTTAAACACATACTTATTTTAAAATGTTATCTTTACATCTATGCTTGTTTGAAAAATTTAAGCACATTATGAATAAAATGTATCAAACGGACCACGAAATCAAAACTCACACATTATAAGAAAGCCTTGTATGCTTAATATGTGATTGCTATTTTAATATTAAATATTTATCATAAATATGAACACTCTGGCTTATGAAGAGGATACCGGTTCCACGTACGAAGAGGTTTCATATACCTAGATATTTTTTTACCTCACCTATTTTTATTTCGTTATATCACATTGCAAATATTTTTGCGATCGTTAACTACCTATATAGATAGAATAAGCGTTTTGGTACTTCATGGCTTCGTAATATACAGTTTGTTTCATAACATAAGTAAAATATTTAAATTATATGAAATTATCAAATTGTTGATCAAAATGTTTTCACTTTAACTATTAAACAGACAGTTATATAAAGCAACATTCATGATACATTAACAGTCAAATGCCCATATGTCTTCCTTGAAACCACTTGAATTCTAATTTAAGAGATCTAGATATAAATAATAACGTAAAGCGGTTATCTGATGGCATTGCTCCGTGTTGATTGGAAACGGAGACTGACACGTACCGGACTGGACAGGCTGATTTCTGCACTTCAAAAATTGGAGAGGGTACTGAACATCTTTAACATTGTTAATATAAAGCATCAAGTGATTAAATTGTTAATTACAGTATAACCTTTATTGAGTTGAATGCAAAAGTGTGTACTGGAAGTTTGTATAGAATACACAATTGCATAAATGTAAATGCTAAGAGTAACTCCTGTATGTTTTATCGGACAAACGAATACACCCTATTAAGTTGCAAGGACCATCCAAACAATGTTCTACTTTCTGATAGGATTAGTTGTCGACATTTCAAATTTATTGAAGTAAAAGTGTTATTTATTCTCAAGATTTCTTCGAGGTGTATATATTCTTATGTTATCATGTGAAAGCTCTTTGTGCGATAAGGCAGCCAGGGTGATGGACACGTTTTCATTTTGCAAGTACCATTAATAAATGTGCTAGGTATAAATACATATTGCAAAATACTTTAATCCAAAACTAAGATACGTACATTTCCAAGACCATATTTGAACGATAAATAAATGAATATATATTTATGCTGTTGTAAATAAAACTAAACTATTAAAATAATACATTCAAATTAATGCGAAATGCTAGTACAAACAGAAAAAAATATGCTGTGAATACCATTGTGTTCATTCAACATCATCAAATAGTATTGATATAAAAACCGAATTGACAATGCTAAATGAAGAAGATTGGATTTAAATTGTTTATATATAGTATTTGTTTTTTAAGAGTTGAAACAGCTAGGTCAAAAACGTCAAATCAAACGAGTAACACCTAAATTCGCGAATTCTTTAAGCCGTACTTCAGTAATAAAGGATCAACATGGTCTCAACAATTGTAACGAAAACAATATAAACAGCCTATAGTGCCCCATACATTCAAGTCGGAAACGTTCTTTTTAATAAGCATGTACAAATTACAAGTTTAATTAATGATTTCCCTTAGACAAAGTGGTATTTACAGCTGATTTCTATGTCTACACCGATATTTCTCGACTTTATATACACTTTCCTATTATGTTGACTATATGCTATGCATGTTTTGATACTTAAACTTCTTCAAAATATACGAACGTACGGGATTATTGCCCTTGAACACTGCAATACCAGCTCCTGCTGTAGCGAATGTTTGATTCATTGTAAGTGCACGGAGGAATGACAAATGTAAATACCAGTGGTTTGTCACGTATTTGCCTTCTTTAATGTGGTGTTCAGAGATCAACTCAATAAGACGAAGTATCCATTAAAGGCGTACAAGTTAATCCCAATGTCTTATGCCACTAAATCAACTTTAGTTTCGGATTCTTAATGAAACGAACATAGTGAAGCCGCGCTCTGGGAAAACCGGACTTAATGCATGTTCTTTAAGTGTCGTCCTAGATTAGCCTGTGCAATCCGCACAGGCTGATCAGGGACGATACTTTCCGAGGATAGTTTCGTTTAAAGGAAGTATTTTCTAATCGTAAGTCCAGTCTATGCGAAAAGTGTTGTCCCTGATAAGCCTATGCGGATTGCACAGGCGTATTTGGGACGAAACTTTACGCACAAGTCCGGTTGTTTCAAAACGCAGCTAATTAGAATGCTTCTGTCAGAATGAGCTACGTTTTTTTTTTTATTTAAGAGCTCAATAAATTTCTTGACACTAGTTTATTGAGATTTATATATTTCATTTCAACGCATGATTCAGAATGTGAATTATAAATAATTGTAGTTAATAATTCATTCTCATTTTAACCACTTAAACACTATGTTAGACATTAAGTGATAAGATACTTTTTATACGCACGCCAAACATTATAACCCTTTTCGATTGTTTAAAATTCCGTCGACACTCCACACAAAAAATCACAAGTCCACACTTTCTACACTTAGTTTGAAGCTGTATTGTAACGAATTGAATACAAACAAACGTTATCATCCATTACTCTTTATTAATATATTTTATTATATGCTTACCGGTGATTTATAGAGAAATATCAGTGAAATAAAACTGGTATTTCACTGTTTCAAACAGTGTAAAATAACAATGAAAAATATCGATATTTATCACTGTTTTTCTGCGAAATGACGTCATGTTTTTGACAAATGACGTCATTGTTCCAGCAAAATTCTCCAGTTTAACTCTTTTNGTTTAGACTAAATCAATAGGAATACACATTTGGTTGTTTGTCTGAAGAGTTTAGACTAAATCAATAGGAATACACATTTGGTTGTTTGTCTGAAGAGTTTAGACTAAATCAATAGGAATACACATTTGGTTGTTTGTCTGAAGAGTTTAGACTAAATCAATAGGAATACACATTTGGTTGTTTGTCTGAAGAGTTTAGACTAAATCAATAGGAATACACATTTGGTTGTTTGTCTGAAGAGTTTAGACTAAATCAATAGGAATACACATTTGGTTGTTTGTCTGAAGAGTTTAGACTAAATCAATAGGAATACACATTTGGTTGTTTGTCTGAAGAGTTTAGACTAAATCAATAGGAATACACATTTGGTTGTTTGTCTGAAGAGTTTAGACTAAATCAATAGGAATACACATTTGGTTGTTTGTCTGAAGAGTTTAGACTAAATCAATAGGAATACACATTTGGTTGTTTGTCTGAAGAGTTTAGACTAAATCAATAGGAATACACATTTGGTTGTTTGTCTGAAGAGTTTAGACTAAATCAATAGGAATACACATTTGGTTGTTTGTCTGAAGAGTTTAGACTAAATCAATAGGAATACACATTTGGTTGTTTGTCTGAAGAGTTTAGACTAAATCAATAGGAATACACATTTGGTTGTTTGTCTGAAGAGTTTAGACTAAATCAATAGGAATACACATTTGGTTGTTTGTCTGAAGAGTTTAGACTAAATCAATAGGAATACACATTTGGTTGTTTGTCTGAAGAGTTTAGACTAAATCAATAGGAATACACATTTGGTTGTTTGTCTGAAGAGTTTAGACTAAATCAATAGGAATACACATTTGGTTGTTTGTCTGAAGAGTTTAGACTAAATCAATAGGAATACACATTTGGTTGTTTGTCTGAAGAGTTTAGACTAAATCAATAGGAATACACATTTGGTTGTTTGTCTGAAGAGTTTAGACTAAATCAATAGGAATACACATTTGGTTGTTTGTCTGAAGAGTTTAGACTAAATCAATAGGAATACACATTTGGTTGTTTGTCTGAAGAGTTTAGACTAAATCAATAGGAATACACATTTGGTTGTTTGTCTGAAGAGTTTAGACTAAATCAATAGGAATACACATTTGGTTGTTTGTCTGAAGAGTTTAGACTAAATCAATAGGAATACACATTTGGTTGTTTGTCTGAAGAGTTTAGACTAAATCAATAGGAATACACATTTGGTTGTTTGTCTGAAGAGTTTAGACTAAATCAATAGGAATACACATTTGGTTGTTTGTCTGAAGAGTTTAGACTAAATCAATAGGAATACACATTTGGTTGTTTGTCTGAAGAGTTTAGACTAAATCAATAGGAATACACATTTGGTTGTTTGTCTGAAGAGTTTAGACTAAATCAATAGGAATACACATTTGGTTGTTTGTCTGAAGAGTTTAGACTAAATCAATAGGAATACACATTTGGTTGTTTGTCTGAAGAGTTTAGACTAAATCAATAGGAATACACATTTGGTTGTTTGTCTGAAGAGTTTAGACTAAATCAATAGGAATACACATTTGGTTGTTTGTCTGAAGAGTTTAGACTAAATCAATAGGAATACACATTTGGTTGTTTGTCTGAAGAGTTTAGACTAAATCAATAGGAATACACATTTGGTTGTTTGTCTGAAGAGTTTAGACTAAATCAATAGGAATACACATTTGGTTGTTTGTCTGAAGAGTTTAGACTAAATCAATAGGAATACACATTTGGTTGTTTGTCTGAAGAGTTTAGACTAAATCAATAGGAATACACATTTGGTTGTTTGTCTGAAGAGTTTAGACTAAATCAATAGGAATACACATTTGGTTGTTTGTCTGAAGAGTTTAGACTAAATCAATAGGAATACACATTTGGTTGTTTGTCTGAAGAGTTTAGACTAAATCAATAGGAATACACATTTGGTTGTTTGTCTGAAGAGTTTAGACTAAATCAATAGGAATACACATTTGGTTGTTTGTCTGAAGAGTTTAGACTAAATCAATAGGAATACACATTTGGTTGTTTGTCTGAAGAGTTTAGACTAAATCAATAGGAATACACATTTGGTTGTTTGTCTGAAGAGTTTAGACTAAATCAATAGGAATACACATTTGGTTGTTTGTCTGAAGAGTTTAGACTAAATCAATAGGAATACACATTTGGTTGTTTGTCTGAAGAGTTTAGACTAAATCAATAGGAATACACATTTGGTTGTTTGTCTGAAGAGTTTAGACTAAATCAATAGGAATACACATTTGGTTGTTTGTCTGAAGAGTTTAGACTAAATCAATAGGAATACACATTTGGTTGTTTGTCTGAAGAGTTTAGACTAAATCAATAGGAATACACATTTGGTTGTTTGTCTGAAGAGTTTAGACTAAATCAATAGGAATACACATTTGGTTGTTTGTCTGAAGAGTTTAGACTAAATCAATAGGAATACACATTTGGTTGTTTGTCTGAAGAGTTTAGACTAAATCAATAGGAATACACATTTGGTTGTTTGTCTGAAGAGTTTAGACTAAATCAATAGGAATACACATTTGGTTGTTTGTCTGAAGAGTTTAGACTAAATCAATAGGAATACACATTTGGTTGTTTGTCTGAAGAGTTTAGACTAAATCAATAGGAATACACATTTGGTTGTTTGTCTGAAGAGTTTAGACTAAATCAATAGGAATACACATTTGGTTGTTTGTCTGAAGAGTTTAGACTAAATCAATAGGAATACACATTTGGTTGTTTGTCTGAAGAGTTTAGACTAAATCAATAGGAATACACATTTGGTTGTTTGTCTGAAGAGTTTAGACTAAATCAATAGGAATACACATTTGGTTGTTTGTCTGAAGAGTTTAGACTAAATCAATAGGAATACACATTTGGTTGTTTGTCTGAAGAGTTTAGACTAAATCAATAGGAATACACATTTGGTTGTTTGTCTGAAGAGTTTAGACTAAATCAATAGGAATACACATTTGGTTGTTTGTCTGAAGAGTTTAGACTAAATCAATAGGAATACACATTTGGTTGTTTGTCTGAAGAGTTTAGACTAAATCAATAGGAATACACATTTGGTTGTTTGTCTGAAGAGTTTAGACTAAATCAATAGGAATACACATTTGGTTGTTTGTCTGAAGAGTTTAGACTAAATCAATAGGAATACACATTTGGTTGTTTGTCTGAAGAGTTTAGACTAAATCAATAGGAATACACATTTGGTTGTTTGTCTGAAGAGTATAGACTAAATCAATAGGAATACACAACCTTTTCCTTTGTTATAAATATAAACCCATGAATGGTCAACTAAGTCATATATTGAAAAATATCTTCTGGTGAATTTTTCTAGTCCTGAAGAATACAACAATATTTCACATAATTTTCCGAACAACACACTCAATAACTTTACTTTGCCATGGATACATTCTTATTATTTTTTTTGTCATATTTCCGCATCCAGGAACGGGACACGAAAGTATCCACCACACCAGGTTGAAGTGGAGGCGATACAGCACAAGACAACACAGATCCTGCACAAAGTCTACTTCCCGGATGATTCTGATGAGGTAAGATATTAGACTGTATCCTAGTATCCTAGTTCATAGGCTACATCCAACTAACATTTAAGGATTTTAGTGTAAAACTGTTGTATCTGCAGGGTATTTGTATCAGGAAATACTGTACTGTAATTCTGCACCCAATACAATATCTGTTTCATGATTTCAACCTTATTGCTTTCATATTATTTATTTTTACCTAAATGCAATCCGTAAAGACATTTTCAAATGTATTCTTTATATTGTAAACTAGTAAATTTGTGTTAGATGCAAAAAATTCTTTTCAAAAACAAATAATTCATTTTGTTTGGGCAATGTTCTTAATAGTGTTGTAACTTATAATATGAGGGACATAACAATTCTTTCTCAAATGGCTTGTGTTATATTTATGTAATTTATTTAATTTATGTAAATTTTATTTAAGGCATTTTACATTTTTGTCAGCCAGAATAAAAATGAAGATGCTTTTTATTCATTTTCAGGCGTTTGAGGTCGAGTCTAGCACACGCGCTAAGGACTTCTGTTTGAATATTGCAAACAAGCTTGGGTTGAAATCCCACGAAGGCTTTAGTCTCTTTGTGAAAATTGCTGACAAAGGTATGTTCTGTGATCTACACTTTTATTCTGGTAATGCATGTGCGTAAACTGTCGTCCCAGATTAGCATGTGCAGTCCATACAGGCTTATCAGGGATAACACTTTCAGCCTATGCTGGATTTTCCTTTAGTAGAAACCAACTTTAAAGAAAAAAAATCCATAAAAGCGGACATTGTTTTCACAGAGCAGTGGTCCATTTGTATACATGGTTGTAAATTGTAAGTGTATTCTAGCTGGAAATAAAATAAGGTCAACTGCAAAGAAATTCAGAAATTCAGTAGGTCACATCCCTCCAACTCTTGGAATCACATTTTCATGTAACAGGTATGAATATAAAGTTAGACAGAACATGGACACACTATATGTAATTAGATAAGGTTTTTCAAAATATTTTTTATTCTTACTAGAAATGGCATGTTTATATATTTTCAGTTATCAGCGTTCCTGAGGGAGATTTCTTCTTTGACTTTGTGCGTCACCTCATTGACTGGATCAGGAAAGCCCGGGCCAACAGAGATAGTATGTGCAGCAAAAAGATTTCTACTTTCAGCAAAGTTCCATTCTTCATTTGTTGAAGCTAAGCCAGCTTGCTTGCATGAAGCTCAATTTAGCACAATGGTTGAGTATTGAGTGTATGTGCATGCATGTGTGTGTGCATCTGAGCTTGTCTGCATTGTAACTTTGTCGACATTCATCATGCTATGTATTAAAAAAACTTACTACAAATTTTCAACATCATGAATTGATATTAAAGCAGGATAATCTAACATCTTGTCAACCTTTCATTCCCAGGCGCCCCGCCACAGTTCACGTACCAAGTGTTCTTCATGAAGAAACTGTGGACCAACCTGATCCCTGGCAAAGACATGAACGCCGACCTGATCTTCCACTTCCACCAGGAGCTGCCCAAGCTGCTGCGCGGTTACCACAAGTGCAGTCGCGAGGAGGCGGTGCGGTTGGCCGCCCTGATTTATCGCGTGAAGTTCGGCGAAGATAAATCCAGCCTCGTGAATCTGGTGTAAGTTGGTGGTGGTTATGATATGGAAGAGGCTGAAGATTTCATTGATGATGGGGATGATGATGATTATTATTATTATCATGATGATGATGGTGGTTATAGTGGAAACACAAGTTCAAATAAGGGAATCAAATAACAAGACAGCAAAAGGCCCAAAGGCACTCACCTTAGACCCAAATAAACTTAACTGTTCTAAGCTGGTAATATCTCATTATAGCTAAATAACGTCGCCTTAATATTAAAGTTGCGAATGTCAAAAATTGCAAAAATATCATATTTGGTATCATCTTGTCGGGCTTGACGAGCTCTACATGATGCAACAAACAGCATATGTGTACCTTTCTCTACTAAGGCACTATTGACCCCTCAACATTGGCAAAACGTGACAATTTTCTATTCTTTTTAATTCAAAAATCGTGAATGTCTTTGTGTAGGATTATATAAATAAGTAAACAATGTGATTTCCATAATCACGAAACTCAAAACTTTTCTTTAAAATTTACGTTAAAAAGTTGCGAATGTAATTATTATTTAATATAACTTTGTTATTTTAAAAGCGATTGTCTTTAAATTTTGCAAATTGATAGATTGCATACATCTCAACTACCTGTAAACATTTCGTAAAGATATCTTGTTTTATAATACATGGTTTGTTATTTCAAAACTTTAAAAGTGATTTTCTCAAAATCACTTTTTTGGACTTTCATGCATTCAGAATTAGTGCGACGATAAGTAAAACTGCCAATCCACCACCAGCAGCGCTTTTTTAACAGAACAGAACCATTTTATAACTTGGCCCAGATATCCTTACAAGAAATGTTTTAAGCAAGTTTCATTATGATTGGGCAAAAAATGTTACTTCTTGAGTGTTCACAACATAAATGTTGCAAAAGGACAATCCATGACGGACAACAAATGACAGACAAAAGGTTGTGCTCAGGTGAACTATTAAGCTGTTTCATAGATTTGTAAGTGTAAAATTGCCAATTTGTTTGACAAGTACACATATTTTCACCGTTTTCCTAAAACCTCTACCATTCAAGTACTGAAGAATACTGTTATTGTTGGCATAATGTTACATCATCTGCATTTGATCTGATTTCAGGAAGATGTTGCGAGAGTTGATTCCAGCAGATCTAACCAAGTCTCAGTCACCAGACGACTGGAAGAGGGTAAGCAAGCTCTTGAGATGGGACTTTTTTTGTAACCTATTTATTTGAGTTCAATTGTATTAAAAGCCTTAGGCTTATTGAAATGCTCTCGAGTCTGTTTCCTGGGTAGAACCAGTACTTGGTGTCTTTTTGAGAGATTTAAAGAACGCTCCCACAGTGGGGCTTAAATCTATGATCTCCCAGTAGCGGATACCATATCAACTACAACCCCACCTTCCCTAAACCGGTAGGAAGTAGAGGTTGGGGTACACAGGAATCACCTTGGGCTTCTGACTGTCTGTCTGTGTGTCTGTGGATACAAACTTGTCTTACAAAGTTGTTCTATGCTTTTCAGCATACAGCATTAAAATGTGTGTACATTGTTGCTTAAATTAAAATGATGATATGAAATAATGTGTCTGCAATTTTGTTTTTGTTAAACTTTAGACATTGCTTAAGTTATGCCCCTTTTTAACGTAAGGTTTCCTTTTGTATCTTGATATATGCATATTCATGTAGATTTTTATTCTATGCATTTGTGAAAACACAGATAAACAAAATAAGGGCCAGTAAAATGTGTAAAGAAAAAATAAAATAAGATCAAAATTAATGTAGTTTTAAAATAGGTCAATTTATAAAACTTGATCAGAGACTGTTTTTACAAACAGTTCAGTTAGGATTTATTAAGCAATTATGTATTTATGAAGACATTTATAAAACTGTTTGATACTGAATAAAAGTTGTATTCCTTTGCCTCAGAACTGACCATTATTTTCTTACGTTCGTGATACTATTTCAGGGCATATTGAGCCAGTACAACGCCGATGCTGGGATGACCCAAGACAACGCCAAGATTGAATTCCTTAAAGTCATTTACTTGTGGCCAACATTTGGCTCCGCCTTCTTTGAAGTGAAGGTATCTTGTCTTTTCCCTCTAAATTGTTTTTTGTTTTGCCCACCATTTCTTATTAAAGAGAAAATATTTCAGATTTGATAGTGAAACTAGAACTTGCATATACCTCAACTAGCTTTGTAGACAAATGTTTATTTAGAGCATTTGAAAAACTAATTTAAAATGTATCTTGTTGTTTGTGGTGTAATGTTGTCACAACTCAAAATGTGTTTTATACAATGTTGGAAAGAAAAAAACAATTCTGTGTGAGTCACATTACTTAAAGTAACAGTTCACGTAGTTGATCGTTGTTTTGCATATAAATCTTACAGCAAGAAATAAACTTTACATAAATTTATTGAAATATATTTTTTTATTGAGGTTGACATCGAAAACCTGGTCAACATCGGTTTTGAATTGATAAAATAATATATAAATGATTATAAATACATGCAATAGGCGAAAATCATTGCAGCGTGGCTAGTTATGCAAATTATACCTATATTTAGCTTTCGCTAAACATTATTAGCATATGGAAGATAAATACATAGATTTAGCAAAAACGTACAGTTGCAACTCAGTGTCCGTCTGTAACAGATGTATTTGCATTTGTTCTTACCTTCTCTCCGCTAAATTCGCCCGTATCCGCAATTTTGTTTGTTAATGTTTGAATTAACGTGTTTTATCATGAATATTAATTAGGACGTTTTCGTACTTTACCATACTCGACCCCAAAATAATAATCACTATATTGTTTGTTTTCAACCAATTTCAACCGGATTTTCAGTGATATCCTCAATAAAAACACGTTTTCTTACGATTCTGCTCATATATATATATCCGCGAACTGTCACTTTAAACGATTTGGTAATTTATACCATACGTATAAAACAAATAACTAACAAAAAGTAAGACAAAACACAGAAAAAACATATACAATTCAAAGTCTAAATAATATTCCATGTACACTTGACTGCAAACATTACACGCTGTTCTTTATTTGTTATAATAATAAGAGTTAAAATACACTGATAAATAACAGAAACTTTTATATGCCTGTGATTTTATATATGTTGATTGAAAAACATTGTCCATGTATTGTGCAAATGTACAAATGTTTTAATCTATTCATCCTCAGCAATCGACAGATTCCAGTTACCCAGAAATCCTCCTGATCGCCATCAACAAGAACGGGGTCAACTTGATCCACCCCCAGACAAAGGTGATCATTAATGCTTTGACGATAGAAAAATTAATGTGATATTAGACGCATCTAACAGTATATAGGTGTTTATCGCAACCGTTGTTTATTTTTGGTGTTTTCACTTCATATACACTTATATTTGTTAATGCAGCATCAACATACTAAAACAATATCCCTGAAAGAGAAAAATGATGCATTTGAATATCAACCGTACTTTCGTTTTTGACATAACTTTGGTAAGTTTAAAATCTGGGACTCACCGTGAAAACATATGACAATTCTGAAATTATTAATACATTTACCTTCGTGTCTCTGTCAACCACATCTTCGGCCATACTTCTTCAAAGAAATATGTTATAAATGAGGTGTCAGTAAAGTGACTATATGAGAAAGACTAAAATCGTATCGCTTTCGTAAATACACGGCAGTTCCGCTCGGCTTATAAGAGGACTGGGTTAGTCACATAAAATATCAAATATAATATATATTTTTTATAAACAATTGGAATCAAGATGATTTGCAGATAATTGGTCAGTTACCACATTTTAACTAACTCTTTTGAGCTGTTAATTCTTTTCAGCTCAATTCAACAGTGAAATATGCGTCTAATATCACTTTAACATAATTATAGGCACTAACTTTAGTTTGTGCAGACAGTAACTTGAGATGGTTTTTGTCTAATTCATCTTAAAGGGGTGTTAGTAGGCTTAAAAGGAAGGGGTTAATGGATAAACAGGCCCTTGCCTAAAGCAGCATCAAAAAGGCAATGCTGGGTCCACTTTTTGTTGACAGTTGGCAAAACAGGCCACAATATAAAATAATGGTACAAAAATAGAATTGTAAAATAGTGAAAATAATGGAAACTATAACATGTAAAATTTGTATACATTAAAGTAATAGTCTTATTATTTAAACTTGTAAAGTAAATTTCACAGGCAGTGCAGTTTCTTTTTTATTCCAAGAGCTTTTTTACACAATATTCTTTTTCTTCTCATTGTTATTATTTTTCATAACCACCTTTGAATGTTATTGACCTATATGTGTAGGTTGAAAAGAGATCTCCAATGTTTATGTAATTTGTATATCTGTGTATATAATCACTAGTTTTGGCTCTCCTCTTACAAACACAATATTAATGCTTAGCTTTTCAAATTGTAAACACCATGAATGGTTAGGTTAATGTTATCTCTTTTCTGTCTTCTGCAGGAAATATTGGCCACCCATCCATTTACCAAGATCTCCAACTGGAGCAGTGGTAACACGTACTTCCACATGACCATCGGTAACCTGTTACGTGGCAGCAAACTGCTCTGTGAAACATCCCTGGTGAGCAATTAGTAAATGAGTCCATTTTTATTGAGGGTTGCTCACGGAAAAACAGGTCTTAATTCATGTGCGTAAAGTGTTGTCCCAGATTAGTCTGCACAGGCTGATCAGGGACAACACTTTAAGCTTACACCAGATTTTTTCTAAGAATGAAAAATACCCTAAAAGCGGATAGTGGGGATGGTGTCTGCCTAGCAACTAGGAGGTCACGGGTTTAATCCCCACTGTGGGAGCACTCTTTACATCTCCAAAAGTACCAGGTTTTTGTTCTACTTAAGAAACAGACTCAACAGTGTTTTATAAAGCATAAAGCTTGATGGCATTGAGCTTAACTTACAATTCAGAATTAATTTGGAAGACCAAATTAAAAGAACAGCATATCTGTCAAAAAAACATTTGACATTTTTTTCATTCTGATGTGTTTATACTGGTACACAATTCAGGCTAACACAATTATGGTTTAATTGATATGCATCCAAATTGAAACTTGTTCTTTTACAGGTTAAAAACTCAAAATTGCAATGTATCTCTGAACAATAATACTGTCTTTCTTACTTTACACAGGGATACAAGATGGACGATCTTCTGACCTCGTACATCAGTCTGATGTTGACGAACATGAACAAGTCGGGTGGTGGACGGCGATAGAACCCACCCAAAGTCAAGACTGGCATAGTTCAGGTGTTTTACTGAATCGTGTGAAAGGGTTGACATAGGACTTGGCTAAATTGCAGATCATTTGTATAAAATATGTTGACATAGGACATTGCTAGGTTTCGATTAAAACTGAATTTTATGAATATGTTGATGTAGGGCTAAGTTCAGACGAAATAGAGTTTCTTGATTGTTTGATAAGTTTGAATTCACAGAATTTGTTAATATATTAGTGAAAGTGTATGGCACTTTGAGCTATATGAGACTAAGAAATAGTTCTTTGTAAAATATTGTTTATATGATAACTTTGTATTCACTGACATTGTTATTGAATTCTTGACTTTGTTCTTAGTGATACTATGTTTTGAGATATTCTGAAAACTAACACTTTGAATGCGCAGAATTATGATTAAATTTGTATGTTACTTTTGTTGTCCATTTATGACATGCATAATTTCATGATTTGAGCCGCTTTCTGCGAAAATTTGGCTTTTTACATATGCATTAAGTGTTGTCCCTGATAAGCCTGTGAAGTCCCCATAAGCTTATCAGGGACTTCACTTTCCGCCTAGACTGTATTTTCATTAAGAAGATACTTCCTTTAAACGAAAATTCCATAAATGCGGAAAGTGTCTTCAATGATAAGCCTGTGTGGACTGCACAGGCTAATCTGGAACGACATTTTACGCACATGCATTCAGACCAGTTTCATCAGAACAGGACTTATTTAATTTTCATCTTATTAAACCTCCAGAGCCGTTTCTAATTTGCTTTCATGAAGGGTAAAAATGTAAAGTATGAGGACATAGTAAAATACCGTATATATTCAGATCCAGAAGTATGCGCATATATAATTGCACAGTGAATACAAATTGCATTCATATATTTTGTGTAGGGTTATATTTATTATTATTGTTGCAACAGTGGGGGAATTTTCCAGTCATATAAGGGATTACATGACTTCCTTGTGAACTACTTTTGAAATGTTGAGAGATGGTTGTGAAGTGTTTACATTCATTTATAAAATGTATCAACTATGAAATGTTTAGACAAAATTGTTAAGTATATATAATCTTTATTGTTACATTTTACGATTGTGAAATGTTTACGCCTTGTCATTACATGCTTAAATTTAGTTGTGAAATAAATGGTTGTGAAATGTTATACATGCCATTGCAGACTGATTGCTTTTATATTGAATAATTTAATTGAATTATCAAGTATAGAAATGTGTACATTTTCACTTTCGCAAAAGGTTACTATATACATTTGGATACCATAATATTCAGATGAATTATTGCTTAACTGAATGTTGACTAGGACAATTTACAGATTTCTTTATACATACAGTCTCATTGCAGGATATCAATGGGTTATGTCTCATTTACACATTCGGCTCTTTAATTTATTTTGTCTCATTATAGAAATGTGGAGCTCACAGTTTCATCAAATTTGATTGAGCAATATTTAATATTTAATCTTGTCTCAGTTGTTAATATACAACATGTTCTATAAGCTTAACTTGCCTGCTGAAATATAAGTATTTGATTCTCTTATTGTGAAAAGTTCTGTATACAAACATTGTATTTAAATAAATGATGCTACAATACAATTTACTCTGAATTAATCCATTATTGTATTTCTTGCATAATATTTTTCTGTAGCCAATACTGTTTTAACACAAAACCCATATATTGTATGTATACCGTTGACATAAGCTATGGCGATATGCCACTATATTAACAAGATATATTAATAAAGTAGGTTAACCCTTTGAGCGTTGGAAACGAATTGTAAAGGCCTTTGCAAACAGTTTGGATCCAGATGAGATGCCACAGAACGTGGCGTCTCATCAGGATCCAAACTGTTTGCTATTCGGATAGTATTCTTTAAAAAAGAATCGAAAAAAATGTTAATTTTAGAAATTCAGCAGACGACATTTTAACAGACGACAAATTTCCCAGCATGCAAAGGGTTAAAGAAAGGTATGTATGTGTCTTCTTAAATTATTATAGGTTTTCTAAACATTACGTACCTACTTTTAAACAAACATGGTTGTCTTAATTATTAAAGGTAGTGCCTACATGTTATGAAGCCTAATCAGGTTTTACTTTTTTTTTGGAAAATGGTAGTTTTATGATAAGGAGTTGAGTAATCAAAGTACATAATATTTATATTTGTGATATTATATTACCATTCCATACAACTTATGGTGAATTGATGTTCAAATGAATTACTATATAATTCCATTGTTTCTGAAAGATTTATGTTAATTGTTGTTTTTGTTATCTTCAAACTCAATTCCTAGCGGCTCAAACTTGTAAATTCTACTTACATATATTTTAACATTACAAAAAGCTCATGGCATTCAGTCCCTTATAAATGTCTAAACATACATTCCTTTTACAGATGTGCATGTCATGTAATTATACTTTTATTATAATTTGCTCTAATAAAAATTCCATTTAAATCATGTTATTGACATTCTTTCATTTAAAAACGTGTCCGGTCTTTAAATGTTTTTTTTCTCTATGACATACCAGCAATGTTCATGCACAATGATAACTTTCATATTATATGTAATACATTTATTCATGCCAAAACTGTAACATATGGTGATGTGACATTTAATATTTGTATATTTATCGTTTTCCTGAACTAGATTTGTTATGTTACTAAACAAATGCATAATGTCTTTAATATTGTTATAAAGTGTATTCATATACATGTTTGAAACTGTAAAACTAAAATTCGTTCATATGAAGAAGAGAGAAATTATGTTTACTTGATGTATATAAGATAATATTTTTTTTATTATCAAATTTGATTAATAATCCGTTGCTGGATAGAAGTTGATAATTTTGGAAG
The DNA here is from genome assembly GCA_007657795.1 of Dreissena rostriformis. Classification (NCBI taxonomy): domain Eukaryota; kingdom Metazoa; phylum Mollusca; class Bivalvia; order Myida; family Dreissenidae; genus Dreissena; species Dreissena rostriformis. Next base: position 47,392 of record VMBQ01003771.1, on the reverse strand, counting down.
GAAAACCCAGAAATGTAGAAGTTACAAACCTCTTAGTGTAGTTTTTTTGTACAAAGCCATTCAAAGAAATCATCCATTTTTTTGCAAGTAAGCTTTATAAAAGAGACAGTGTATACTTATGCACCAATTCAGCTTGTTATAGTACTTGTTCACGTTTATAATATTAATTGTATATGTATGTGTTGCGTTTTGTTTTCACTAAAGATGCTTCGTCTCCGTGTCGTTAAACATATTTTCATAATTATTATATTGTTAAATATGGATGTATATATATAATTATTACTCCTTCATTAGCATATTTATTTAGAGACTTTAAAGCGACTGTTGGTTATCTTGTTGTTTGCTCGTTCTTTGCTTAGATATTTTGACTTGAGTTAAGAGTTTTTAAGGATTGTTTTGTACCATTTTCTGTGTATGCTTGTTGATGAACTATGAGTGAATGTTCGCACACTTTATATTACTATACTGTTTAACTTAAACTAGACAAAAATATCTCTTCTAAGGAATACAATTGTGTACTTTAAATCACAAGAGTGATGAAAAAAAAACATGAAATAAAACAGCATTTTACTGTTCAACTAACTGATCAACAATTTTTCAATTAACAATGTGTTAAGGTCTTCAGAAAACCTTGAGTTCACTGTTTAAACGGTTATGTTCCAAGGTCAATTATTGTGTTATTTCACACTGGTATATGTATTGTATATGCTAGAACGTTTGTGTTGCTCTTACTGTGAAATCATTCCAAGATTTAATAGTAAAAGTTTTCATTTTTCCGTTGTCAACATTTGGACCTTTCATTGTGGACATTCCAATATGGGACAGNATGCAATACAGGGCACTTTAATATGAAATGTAATTCGTTTTCTACTTCACCAGTATTGCAAATTGGGCAAATCCGTTGTTCTCGAGTTATAACGCGATATTTTCCAGTTTCAATTTCTATCGGAAGAGTTCCGGAACGAAGTTGTGCAAAACTGCGCCTAAATTTGCGCACAAATAGGATGTCTAGGTATGCTTCATGTTCGTTTTGGGACTTAATATGTTTGTATAGTTCCAATTTGGGAGATGTATGTACTATACTCCACCAGTTCTGTAAGTATTGGGACTTATACCGTTCTCTAAATTCATTTATACATTTGTGTGGGTTTGAGACATGCTGGTTCATCCAAATGTACTGGAATCCATTTTTGCTTAGTAAGTCATTTCCAAATTAAAGAAGTGATTTAGGTTTGTGTTCAATAAGAAATTGTAGCATTTTTATACGTATCTGGTGTCGGGCATGCTTATTATTTTTAGCCAGTATTGCAGGCATCGAATTTGTGACGTTATAACAATAGGGTATCGACCACAATCTCCGAGGCTCGTGATATTTGATGTTTTTTCACCGATTCAAAGGTACCTTTTACAGGCGTGGCGGTGGACCGATTCGGTACATGGTAATTCTTGATAACCCCAAATTTCGCTACCATGTAATAAAACAGGACTTTTTTTACTGTCGATTGTTTAAAAAATACTGAATTAGATAGTTGACCATATTTATTCAGGGACGATAATATGCCATTCAAGGCACGTTTCCATTTTCATAAGCCATTTTGGTTAATAAAAGAGAGGAAAAGAAGCAGACACCAACGTAGGTGAAGGACTGAACAACGTCAATTAAAGAACCCGCATAACTCCAGCGTTTATTCATAGCTAGTTTTCCCCCCTTTCTGAAGACCATATTTTTTTATTTCGGTATGTTCACCTGTAATCCTGTTCTCGTACAGAATTGGTGCAATGAATCGAGTTTGCGCTGTAAACCCAAAACTGTATCAGCTAAAAGAGCAACATCGTCTGCAAACATAAGAAATAAAATTTCAGCATCATTTGGTAAAATTTGTATCCCCCTCACGCCGTTATTTAATAATTATTATACCAATTCGTTGATGAAAAAGGAAAATAATTGTGGTGAGACTAAACACCCTTGTTTAAGACTGATTTTGCAATCAATGTAGTCCGTGTACCCGTTACTGCATCGGACACGAGCCTTGACGTTTTCGTACACAGCCTTTAGTATATTAAAAGTTTACCTTGTATGTTAGCTTCTTGTAAGGTTTGCCATAAAATACTGCGGTCTACTGCAATTTCCGACATTTTCATCAGTTTGTGGGTATTGTGCAGTGTAAGAGCTATTGCGTTAGTATAACTCAATATTGAAAAGCGGTCTCCGCTCAAAAACGTTAGTTTCGATCTAGACGATACACTGAAATTGTGTTTGTACTTAGCTTACATGACGACTTAACTGTGGATAGCATTTGGAAGCAGAAGTTCAGAGTCAATGTCACTGTAACTAAATTCAGCAAATTTGTGGTGTCCGACCAATAACTATAATTTGCATTTGCTAGTCGTGATGAAACTAAGTATGACGCAAACGTGCAGGGAGGCCTATCGTTAGAATGCTGTATGGGCTAGTCGAGTCAAGGTCAAGGTCACTGTTAATAAAAATAGAAAGAACGTATCCTGTAAATAACTTCAATTAAGAATGAGATATTACACTGCTATGTTTTTGGTGGTAGCTGAAGTGAAGACCCACCACGGAATTGTATTTGGAGCCAGTGTGGTCAAGGTCAAGGTCAAAATCCACTTTTAAATTAAAAACATATAAACAAAGTATAGACCGACAATTCTGGCGCCATGCATGAGTAGCTGGGGTCTCGAATGAGCAACTACTGAGTAAGTGTTCATTCATTAGAAAACTCTTCGCACATTATATAATAAATAGTATATGTAGGGCAGGTTTAACGATGGTAAAAATAACAGTGAGAGCATACATCAGTATAGGTGTCAAAACCAGATGGACCTTATTTTCACGAAGGTGAAACAATACTTAAAATAACCTTGAAACGGGCTTTTTTTGGTGGAGTCGGCGGTGTTTTATGAAGAAAACTAGTGGCTACGATTCAGTGCGGTCATTTTGAAAAAAGAGGAAATCTTAGTATTAATAGAATAACATCAAGCTTTTATTTCGGCATGCTATCGTCATATGCCCAAGTTGTTATTTCAATTTTGTAAACTTGAAATTTCGTGGATNGTCTAGGATATTCGCATGTCCTCCCTTTGTACCCTTCGTTACTGTCCCTGCTGGTACACAGTTGATGTGTTTTGCCCCTGCATGTACTCGCGCATTCTTCTTGTGTCTCTCAAGTGTATGAGCTACCTCTCGGAGTACCTGGTCATGTCTCCAGCGATATCTCCCCTTGGTAAGTGCTTCCTTACACGAGGACATGATGTGGTCCAGGGTAACTCTTCCTCCACATAGGGTGCATTCTGCTGTCTCTATCAGCCCCCATCTCTGGAGATTTGCCGTTGTTGGCAAGATATCATAAACTGCCCGAATCATAAACTGCAGTTGAAAAACTGGTAATTCCAGATATCTGTCCATGACAATTTCCTCCCTGTTGTCTGCCACTTTGTCCAGCTTCCCTGGCTCCCCATCTGGACTGCTTTCACCTTTCTTGCCTCTTCTTCTTCCTTTCGGATCTCGCTCTGAACAAGTTCTCTTCTTTGGTCTGTTGTGGCTGAACTCCACGTTTGTCTAGTGTTCAAGCCGAGTCCCTGACTACCTTGGCAACATGTCAGAGTTAGATAAAGAATATTTGAATGGGTAACTTAAGCTTATCATTGTAGTAAATTTTGAACAAATTACTTATTTGCAAGGATTTTGAATAATGTAAGTTGGTGAATATTGTTGAAGAGGTTTAAAACGAGTTCCATGTCCTTTTTAAAGTTAGCATATTTGCATTTCCTCTTGGTAAACATAAACGTGGGTTGATATCTGAAGTTGGTGAAAATTGTTGAAGAGGTTTCAAACGAGTTCCATGTCCTTTTTAAAGTTAGCATATTTACATTCCTTCTTGGTAAACATAAACGTGGTTGATATACGATGTTCTCAGGGTAAAGCACTTGGTGTTCAACAGCATATTGCGTTAGGCGATTCGGTGTTCAACGAACCACTTGTTTTATTTATTACAAGCCCGATCGACCAAGAAAAGTACTCAGTCTTTGATTTGTTGCCGAACAGATTTTTGGATGAAAATGTGCAGGAATATTATATTAATGGTTTGTACGGCAACCTGGATGGTTGTCTTCGCATCTGAGCCGAGGCATTGTTCCAGCTTTCATTACGAAGAGCAGCTCCTGAAGAAAATGGTTCAGATGGAGTTCGACTGGGCCAAGATGAAAGAAAGACACGAGGACATTTATTCCAAAAGTAGGGAAAGACTGGGCGAAATTTCAAAAATACTGGAAAGTAATACGAATCGTTTGCTGCAGGTCGAACATGTGTCGAAAGGTAAATAATGCTACATTGTTTACTTGTAAATGAAGAATGACATATTCTTAAAGTGCAAAATAATGTGATGATAAATACGGGCATGCCAGTTACACTATACACATCATGGCATGTTAGCAATTTGATATTTTGTTTATTGTGATTATTTAACCTGTTTTGCTAGATGTTCGCTTACACCAGTACAATTTCTTTTGACTTATTTCAGGGAAGCTCGTCTACTTTAAGGCAAAACTTATAGCATCAAATGTAGGAGCTCCGCAAGTAGACCAGAATTTCATCTTCAAAGAAATCCTGTATAATGTTGGGGATAGCTACAATCCTTCAAGCGGTGTATTCACTGCCCCTGTGAGCGGCCTATATCTGTTTACTGGCCAGTTGTGTTGCTACACAGCAGGCAATGTCTGGTACAAACTGGTAGCCGATGGCAGCACTCAAACAAGCGGTAAAATGTACGAGACTACTACAGGCGTGTGTACGTCATTTGACGCCGTTGTTCCCTTGGAGAAGACTAAGACAGCGTTCATAGCGTCCTGGTACACAGGAGGAAAGATAGCGTGCGACAATGAATGGCAGTGTCTGTTTTCTGGCGTATTGCTGCAACCATTTTAAGAATTGCTGACTTAAAGAATAGTCTTTAGTCAATTTTCTTAAGAATCTTTGGACCACCGAACGCTCAGAATGTAAATGGTTTTAGTTCAATGTTCAATCCCGCCGTAATAACAATATATTGGACTTAACAATAATAATATTTCGATTGCGCCTGTTTTTTTTTTAATTAAAATAAGCTTTCGTGATCCTAACATATGCTTCTGTGAAATATGAATGGTGATTATTTGGTCTAATGGTTTGTTGCATAGATAAACGTAGCAAAAATTAATACAATATTTAAGAATAAACTGTTTTTCCTTTTGACAATATCACATATTGTTCGATGCTTTCTTGGTTATCATCACGTTTCGACTGCACTGATTACATGTTTCCATAAAGAGTAATTGTTATTAACTATGAAACCCTCATGACTCTTCGTAAAGATTTAGACCACTTATCGATACAAAAATTACTAATTAACTACGCATACAAAATTTCCAGTCTGACGACAGAATAATACAATTAAGTTCATATTTTCAAAATAATAGCGCTCATGTTTCAATCGTAATATGTTTCAAATTAACGTTGTGTATTGGGTAAAAAATAAAATGAAAAATGTATGATATTGTGTATGGATACACATGTAAGCGCACAATTCTTCCCACTTTTGTCAAATATTTGAAAATGCTTCTATAATGCAGACGATGTGTTCGGGGTCTATTCCCATATTTGACCATATTTGACTGTACCTTGACCTTGGTCCTTGGGACCTGGTTTTTACGGTTGACACACTAACTATAAAACCTCGTCACTTATTCCAGTTTTTGTTTTGTAAAAACATCATATTGAACAAAAATGTAAGGATTCTGGGAATGGATTATTATATTTGACCTTGGCATTGATATAGTGACATTAAACCAAGTAGCAATTTAAGCATGAGCAACGCGATCAAAATCATGTCATTTCTGAATTTTTCTTAAGACATTTATCCTTGGTGGACAAAGTTTTGATCCCAACAAATTACTAAGGCTAACTTTCTTTTACTAACCAAAACGCTGTACGGATGAAAGGACGGTGTTAAATATGGCCAACAAACTTGTTTGCAATCTCAAGAGTACGATACTCAACACACGCATTCAATAGACCATTATCACAATGTCGATATCCGAACAGAATAGAGCAGACCTTTGATTATACACTTTGACAATGTGTATGATGAAAGTAACAACAGTATACTATACAAATTGTTAGAAACGGCGTTTTGATGAAGAAAATAATAACTGTAGCGTTATTCGCAGCAACGTTTATTAAACAATGTATAGTGTAGACGTGTGTAGCAAAGACGTTTAGCGTTTTTTTTACTAAGTCAAATAACAATTTCACTTGAATAGTGTCGATTCATCCCTATAACAACATGTGATGAAATTTAACAAAAAGCCATTTAGTAATATAACTTCAAGAAATTTTAACACTGATGGGTTTGTATAATACAAATGAAGCGTAAGTTTCTTCCGTAAGGGACAAATACATATAAAATGAAATTCACCATCGATGTCATGTTTGTGACATAGTAAAAAAGTGTTGGTTTCTTTTAATTCTATTCCTTCTATTACGAACTTTCTGAATTCGTCAGTGTTCGGACACTCTAAGTGTAGTAAAGAAAAATCTGTAATTATTTAGCAAATTGTCAACGTTACCTTCATACTCGAATCTTTGTTCTATGTGTTTAAAGTTTTCACAGTGTTCCTTTGTATCCTTGCTTCCCATTATTTAATAAATATATCAATAGCACGCTGCTTAAAAATTGTAAGAAACCAGGCTACATCATTAGTTTCACAATTTAAAAAACAAACTCATGCGACAATGATATCGAGTTCTGCAGGAGTTGCCTTTCTTGATCATACGAATCGAGAACGAGGCAGACGATACGCACTCTGGGATTGCCTATAGCGGCATCATAATGGTCAATGTTCAGTGGATAACATGCTCAATAAAACAAAAACAAAAAAGATTAATTTGCCGTAAGACGTTTTACACTTTGAGTAAATTAATTTTGTATATGTTTCCAATTCTGTGTTTACATTCACACAATATATTTTAACGATCACAAAATGGCTACATTTACTCACGTGACAGTGATAAACATCCTAATTTTGCGGGAAAAAAACACATCCTTTTAGCTGATACATTTGGTAATTCTATGATTGTCAAAGTCAATTGGTGGTGGCCTTTTTAATTCCAATTTACATTATTAACCAACAAAAGTGAGTACATGTGGCCGTGGCGTAGTGGATATGGTGTCCGCCTAGCGACCGGGAGGTCACGGGTTCGATCCCCACTGTGGGAGCGTACTTTAGATCTCGCCATAGACACCAAGTACTGGTTTTAGCCCCCAGGAAACGGACTCGAGAGCGTTTCAAATAAGCCTGAGGCTTTCGATGCAATCTAGCTAAAATAAATAGGTTTAAACTAAAAGCGAGAAGAAGGACACGTGGGTACCCATGGGTCGCGTAAGTTTTGGCAATAAACATGACCTGTATACTGTTGGAATCACTTTACTTCGCGGGAGGGCAAATTTCACGCAATGTCAATGGCCGAAATTTTCACGCGATCTTAAAATCGCGAAAATACAATTATTATAAAGAAAGTTTTTATAAAAAGTTTTCAATTGATAGATTTAATGCTTGACCTGGCAGAACGCCCGTGGAAGGCCATTAAATGACAACTTTTTATTGCAATTAACACATCTACCAGTCGGTAGTGGATATGGCTCTTAATTTGCAGAGGTCCGCATATGGATAATTGAGGTCGTATTATAATACAAATACCAAAGATAATTATGAATGTTTAACCGACATATTCAAACAACGTGTCATAGACAATTTCATTCAGGATAGATATGGTAGAAAAAGAATTGATAGGGATCAGCGTTATTGTTTATTTTGTAATTCACAAGATATTGAAGATGAATATCATTTCATGCTTGTATGTCCATTTTTAGATGAGATTCGCAAAGAATATGTACCAAAGTATTATTACCAACGCCCATCGATGTTTACATTTTTGGAAATGTTGGGCATTGATAACAAGACCAAAGTAATTAAAATTTCTCTTTTTATTAAATACGCATTAAATAAAAGAAACACATTGCTAAATGTAAGTTCATCCTCTTAATTAAAGAAACTTAAAAATTCTGAACTAACACAATTTGTTTGATTAAAGTATTCAAATGTTATATTTTTATAGTAAAGACCAGGTATACCGTATGTACTTTACTATATACCGTATGTACTGAAATTATATATTATATGAAGTAATGTACTTTATTGTATACCGTATGTACTAAAAGTATGTATTATATGATTAACGTGACATGAATCTAAATCATGATTTGTTTGTTTTGTTATACTAACGATGTACATTGTGCAAGTCAAAATAAAACATATGTTCTGTTCTGTTCATATTTTTTAATTTAATACCGACTCACAAACACACTATAGATCAGGCGTGCTAATGCTTTAATCAATAATTATGCCAACCTGTGAAAACAAAATGACATTTCTGCTTACTGCTCTTTTTTATGTTCAAACATGTCCAATTGTTCGTTAATCGCGTTGCCAAGTCATGTTGCAACCGAAAAACTCCACTCACTGCTGTAAAAAAAATGTAAAAACAAATCAAATTATGCATAGATAGCACCGCCAAATCATGTCTGATAGCTTGCATTCGGTTGCGTGTGTGCATGTGTTACGTTTATGAGGTCCTTCCGCGCCTGAGGCTGCATTATGTGAGGATCTGGAGTATGTCCCTGCACTCCTACCTAATTTACTATATGACACACGAAAGTGGAGACGAATTTTGAATAAAAGCTGCAATTTCATGCCATTAGTTTTTTTTCTGAAAGATATTTTTTATTGTCTGTGTGGTCTTTTGATGAGGGGGGAAGCCGGAGTACCCGGAGGAAAATCCACTTGTCCGGTATGGTGACCACCAACCAAACTCACATGCTTCCGGGAACGGGGACTGAACACGGTCGCCTAGGAAAGAAGAGTGTGTACCAACCACTCCGAGAACCGGACAGCACATAGCTTTCATTCAATCAGTCGATTACAAAAACTACTTGTTGTTTTTATAAATAGTTTTCGTTCAAAAGATCTTGATGATATCTGTACTTCAAGGTAAATAAAGTGTCGAAATTAACTCCATGCATGTCCATATTGATTAACGTGTACTCTGCTGAAATGATAAATTTGTAAATATTTACGGTGGTAATAAGTTCGTCAAATGCCAGGAGCGCGACAAGAGTGCAAATTATACCATCGCGAAAATAGCTGATTCCAGTAACATTTGAGTCATTGTCTTTCGAACTGCATGTGCTACAAAAACATATTGTAAATGTGTTGTATCAGATATTTGATTTGCTGCATAATTATGATTTCGTGTTTAAGTTCCTCACTATGTGTGATACAAAGTGAATTTCCAGCATTTTAATAAGTTTGTGGGTATTGTGGAGTGTACGTGCTTTTGAGTTAGTATTACTCAATATTCAAAAACGGTCTCCGCTCAATAACTTAGGTTTGAATCGAGATGATACCCTGAAATTGAGTGTACTTGGGTTAAATGACGACCTAACTCGGGATATCATTTGGGAGAAATACGGTCAAATAAAATTCCATTGTTACTAAAATCAGCAATCAAGTGGTTTCCGGCCAATAACTTTAATTTCCATAGGACAATCTTGATCAAACTTTAGATATAGCAAGCGTGCAGGGAGGCTTAGCCCAATTCAGTTGGGGTTAGTCGGGTCAATGTCAAGGTCACTGTCACTGAACATATAAACAAAGTTTCCTGTCAATAACTTCAATTAATAAAGAGATATTGCACTTACATTGGTTGTGGTATAAGCTTATATGATGACTCACCACGAAGTTGTCTTCGTCGACAATTTCTTTTCCAACGGGATATCAGAGAACCACCAGCTATCTGACTAATCAAAGCCAGCACAGCTGGTAGATAGACCGATATCACTAACGATCCAGCTTATTAACTGGAATCATAATATGTCTGATACCATATGTAATCCAACTAACAATTTTATGAGATGATGATGTTGTTGATGATGATGACGATGTTGTTGTTGTTGTTGATGATGATGATGTTGTTGTTGATTATAATGATGATGCTGCTGCGGCTAATGATGATGCTTCTGCTCCTGCTGCGGCTGGTGGTGATGATGATGATGAGGCGGATACTGATGTTGATGACGACGACGATGAAGACGACGACGACGACGACGATTAAGACGATGACGATAACGATGACGATGACGATGACGATTATGATGATGATGATGATGATGATGATGATGATGATGATGATGATGATGATGATGATGATGATGATGATGATGATGATGATGATGATGATGATGATGATGNTATAAGGCATACACATACAAATCATAAACAATACAAAAGACGAAATGTGAAATTGTACGATGTGTGAAGAGAGGATCCGAAAATCCAAACCATTCACCGTCGAAAGGGTTGTTTTTTATGATAATTGTTCACGAGCAATTCTGTGATCATACGTTAAGAATAACTGCCATTATATCCCTGTTTGCGTAGAGTTGTTATTTTACGATCATTTTTAAATCTTTCTATATAAATGTACGACATTTGACGCAGCAAGTTAATCGTATCGAACTATAGTGTATAGTGTATGGACAAGTTATTTAGTAAGTGTCTTATTGCCAATAAATAAATTCCTGTAAAAGTATAGTTACTGTACACGTAACACACATATTAGGCATGGTGTAACCTTAAACACCGGGGATGAACAACTTTTGTCACGTGACCACAAAAGTCAAGGCAGGTTGTTGAATTGCATCAAGAATCCCACTCCGTCAGGTAATTTTCATCTTTTTATAGAGAATATGTAAAAAATACAAAGCCTATGACATGCTTCAGACCTTTTCGCATATAAAAACGCATTGCAATTGTTTCGAAGCTGTGCAGTTTTTAAGAACACTTCGACACAAAATTTTGATTTTCAATGCAAACGCAGTTTGATTTTATATTTTTTTACTTTCGATTCACGAATAAATCATATTGCTTGAAGAATGAGAGCCCATGATGCCTAATTTTTGTTTATTTATTATATATGAGATAAAAGTTGTCGTTTTAATATTTTATTTGGTCAGTTTTTGCTATTTCAAATAATATACAAACGCGGGTTGGTTGAGCAAACACAGTTTGCTGAAGCTGGATTATGACAAACGCAGGTTGGTTGAGATAGTGGCATACGCCAAAAATCTGCAGATTTATTGTTTTATTGCTGAAAAGAATATCCCGTATCGCCAAAATTCCAAACGATACGATTGGCTTATGCGCAAAACATAAAACTGGCCTATGTGCAGCTTGAGAAGGCATTACAGATTTAAATGTAATTGTTGACAATTCGCACAATGATTATAATCAGAAAAAGATACATCACCGATATTTGAAGCATATTGATTCGAATTAGATAAGCAAAAAATCGCAGATTACAAATGTCCATTCCAACGGATTGGGTGTGATCAACAATGATCACAGATAATCAACATAAATTACAATGATTTTGATAAGATCAACAATAATCACAGATAATCCATATAAATCACAATTAATTGGTTGAGATCAACAGTAATCACAGATGAGCAATAATGAACACAATAATTCGTATGAGATCAACCATTATCATAATCAATTTAAATCAGAATAATAAATATAACAACAATAATCAAATAAAAAACAGGAATATCAAACAAAACAACACAAGATAAACGATATGAAACACAATGTTTCGGATGCAAAATCACGCGTAATACTATATATTATTGTTTTACAGTCGGTATTATCACTAAATAATCACGGCACATTGGTAAAAAAATATGTCATGAAAAGGGTTCAAAATAATTCTTGGTGATACCATCGTCATACAATAGATGACCAATTTTTCGTTAGAATTTCATTAATTACAGATAAAAAGCAATTAAGCGTATGATAAATCCTAAAAAGGTCGATTACAGACTAGTTTAATTTATGGATTCTTGTATATAAAGTCGACAGAAATGACGCTTTGTTGTGGCAGAGATTTGCATCCAATGCTTATATAGGCAGCAACGAGTACGGACTATTGCTACATTGAGACTACGCATAAGATTATAATGAGGTCTTAAATAAGCACAATCGTTCACTGCTTGCTGTTTAGATGTTTCGCCTACAAGACTTCTTTTGGGACAAGCAAACTTGAACAAAAAACCAACGATGAATGGCTTTTAGTTAAGTGATTATGTTGAAATCATGCTTCTGATAAATGTGTTGATTAGCATATTCCCGCTCTGTTGAAAGGTCGTCAATTGAAGTTCCGTATCACATATTGTTTTGTATAGTAAATGTTTTCGTATTAGTAACCTTAACATGATGCTGAAGACTTCCAAATGTGTACAGTGTGCGTTTCATTATCCTTTGAATGTAGTCGCAACCTGCGTTTGCCATTTCCAATTTCACGCGAAATACCAACCTGCGTTTGCAAAACAAAACAAAATAAAATAATAAGATATATTTCAAATTTCATCGCTAGTTTTGTCATGAATGTTATTAAATATATTAAAATGAAGAGTAAAATCATACTAATTCTGTTGTTACACCAATATTTTTTAAGAAAATCATCAAAACCACATACAAAAACAGCGTTTGCAAAGCATTTAAGAATTTTGTGTCAAAGTGTTTACGGAAAGTGGAAGCAGTAAAGGCAATCTAATCATATAAAATTTAGGTTTATTTAGTAGACTGTGTCATAGGCTATCGCTTTTTTTAAAACTGAAATGTCAATCATATGAAAAAAAACAACAAAACTTACCTTAATGTGCAAGATGACAGACTGTTTCTTCAACCGGCGTTGACTTTTGTGGTCATGTGATAAAAGTTGTTCACCATCGGTGTTAAACCATGTCGTAATTCTTAGGCACATGATTCATTGGAAGCGATCACTTCCCGTTAAAACTTGTTTTGCGGCGAATGAACAATCAACGATCTATATCAAACATTTAATGGCAAACATCAATTATCATTGAACTCCGAGTATAAAATTAACTTATAATCTTTTTAGTGAATATAACAAGAACTATTATATTACAACAAAATATTGTTCTGAATCACATACGCAATTTATTTTGTTAGATCAAAGTTAAGGTAGTTTGACCTATTGAATGATCATGGTTTGCATAAGAACATATTATGATTGTTATTGAGTAAAACTGGTCGTCTGTTAGATACGTTCGCTCTAAACCACATCGTGCTGTCGCACATTTCAACTCAAAGCCTTACTAGCATCATACATTGAATGTCTTATTACGAAGTCCGTATTCACAAACTAGTTCACCAAAGCACTCGTATACTTTAAAACGTAACACATTCAAACTTGTATGTGTTGTTTCTTCTGATATGATCACGCGCAATGTAGTATTATATGTTTAGAATAACATAAGTAATACCCCTGTTTGCTTAGAAGTTTATAGTTTGTATTGATAACTTGATATATAATACGACATGCGGCCTCATGGAGAATTTGTAACACGCCATAGTATAAGGCTTAAGTAATTTAATAAGTGACGTCATGCAAGTAAATATTTCTTTCAAAGTAATAGTGCCTGTACACGTTACACAAATATAAGGATTTTACATGCTCCGTTGCAAACGGGTGTTTCCCGTAATAATTTGAGCATTCGTCTAGGGCGCAATGAAACGGGTAATTATCATAATATGTTTTTTTTTATTCCTCCGCTGTTAAGTTATTTTATTCCTCCACTGTTAAGTTATTTTATTAATGTAGTAAATATTTTTTTCGCCAATAATTTATTCGCCGTGGAGGCTATCTAATAACATCAGCGTATGATAAAAATTGTTTGTCTCGGTAATTGTATTAATCTAGAACAAATTGCCAAGCATGTGGTGGCTGCTTATCAAATGCTGAGAAGATTAGATGGTAGTTTGTTGATTAGTTATTTTTGCTTAACTGGACCGAACCGGTAAACAAATGTTTATGCTTGCACTATTTCAGATCCAGTCCAGTTTAAGTTGGCAGACCAGACTGTAAGAGTAGGCAACTGAACGTTCAGATGTCAATTCAACACTGCAATGACAGAACTTTGGACGAATATACTATAAAGTTTGCTTTGGAACATTACGTTTAATTACATCTGTATAACTTAGCCATTTCAGTTATTCGTTATTGACCGGAAAGTGAATTAGTACTTCATTGTTGGAAAATCTTTTTATTACATGGTATATAGAAAGATGTTTGTTAAACAAATCACTAACTCGTTTTCCTTCATTCAATACGACATCGATTTGCTGATAACATCAGAGACGAACTTGTGTGACATCTGAAAGTGGCATTGATTTATTACCATGGATAAAACTATAACACAATCCGCGGATTGGACCTTTGCGAATCACAATCTGGAAATGATTACTAACGGGACCGAACTTTTCAATAACGATCGCCAGTTGAATATAATTAATGATAATTCACTTGTTTATATGCTTCCCGCTNGTGGTGGTGGTGGTGGTGGTGGTGGTGGTGGTGGTGGTGGTGGTGGTGGTGGTGGTGGTGGTGGTGGTGGTGGTGGTGGTGGTGGTGGTGGTGGTGGTGGTGGTGGTGGTGGTGGTGGTGGTGGTGGTGGTGGTGGTGGTGGTGGTGGTGGTGGTGGTGGTGGTGGTGGTGGTGGTGGTGGTGGTGGTGGTGGTGGTGGTGGTGGTGGTGGTGGTGGTGGTGGTGGTGGTGGTGGTGGTGGTGATGATGATGATGACGACGACGACGACGACGACGACGACAACGCTTTGATCTATATGTTATTAGCCCGACCAACGAAGAAAGTACTCAGTCTTTGATTTGTCGCCGAAGGGACTTTTGCATGAAAATGTGCAGGCATACTTTACCATTGCGTTTTGCGGCAACATTGATTACTGTCTTCGCATCTGAGCCGAGGCATTGTTCCAGCTTTCATTACGAAGAGCAGTTCTTGAAGAAAATGGCCCATATGGAGTTCGACTGGGCCAAGATGAAAGTACAGCAAGAGGAAATCTATTCCAAAAGTACGGACAGACTCGGCGAAGTTTCAAAAATACTGGAAAGTTATCAAAGTCGTTTGCAGCAGCTCGAAAATGTGCCAAAAGGTAAAGAATAACATACTTGTTAAAGAAGAATGATCTATTCTTAAAGTGCAAAATATTGTGATGATAAATACTGGCATGCCAGTAACGCTATACAAATCATGGCATCTTAGCGATTTGATATTTTGTTTATTGTTTATTTAACCTGTTTTGCTAGATGAACTCTTACACCAGTAAAATTTATTTTTACTTATTTCTGGGAAGCTCGTCTACTTTAAGGCAAAACTGCGCGCAGTAAATCTAGCAGCTCCTCAAGAAGACCAGAATTTTATCTTCAAAGAAATCATCTATAATGTTGGGGATAGCTACAACCCTTCAACCGGTGTATTCACTGCCCCTGTGAGCGGCCTATATCTGTTTACTGGTCAGGTGTGTTCCTACGCAGCACACTATGTCCGGTACAAACTAGTAGCCAATGGAAGCACACAAACTAGCGGGCAAGTGTACGATGCTGGTGCAGGCGTGTGTACGTCATTTGACGCCGTTGTTCCATTGGAGAAGTCCAAGACAGCGTTCATAGCGTCCTGGAGTACAGGTGGAAGGGCATATTGCGACAATAACTGGCAGTGTCTGTTTTCTGTCGTATTGTTGCTTACATTGTAAGAATTTCGGACCTAATGTATGCGCTTAAGTTAACTTCCTTAAGAATATTTAGGTCACAAAACTATCAGAACGTGAATCGTCTTAGTCCAATCTTAGATTTTGTTCTAAAACCCATCACGTTACCCGAACGTTGCAGTAAATGTCTTGCATCTAGTACGATAAATAATACTTAAAAAAACGATTGTTTGTCTGCTTTAACGTATTATTATTTCGTGTTTGTCCGAGACACCTTGTGGTGATCTTGCATATTAATGTCTTCCAAATCCTGCATTATAAACTGCAATTAATCGACCTAAAATTGTTCAAAATATAAGTATGTGTGTTGGTTTCTATTGGATCTTATGCTTTTGAACCATGCAGCTTGTGTTTTGTATGAACACACCACGTTTGTTTGTAATGTTTGGGATTTTAGTTGTGTTTTATATATAGGTTTATCTAAATATCAGCTTCTGTAAATATGTTCAGCTCACTAGCATTAAAGGAATAAAACGTATCTATCAACCTATGTGATATGAATCTCGCTCTGGAAAAACGGGGCTTGATGCATGTGCGTAAGGTTTCGTCCCTATTAGCCTGTGCAGTCCACACGTCTTATCTGGGAAGACACATTTTATTATATTTGTTTTTTTATAGGAAGTCTCTTCTTGGCGAAAACTCAATTCCATGCTTATCTGCTTTCATTATCATAATACTATTAAATGGGACTGATGCTTGAATAGTCTGTTGTGTAGATCTTTGTATCAAGAATTTATGAGAATGCATTTTTCTTTGGAAATGTCATATTCTTTTATAATTTATATTAGATGTTTACAAAGGTTACCCACCGCGAACATCTATGCATGGAACATCAGACTCGCGGAATCGTATTGCTTTGTTGTTTCTGCTGTTGTTGTTTGCTTCGACGTTGTAATCGTTTTAACACATTTTGTTGACAATTATCTTTTCAAACGGGACATACGAAATTAATTTCCCTTATGATTTTTTGGACCTATGAACAAGCAGAATGTGAATCATGTTAGTTCAATGTTTAATCTCGCTGTAAGGACATCATATTTGACTTTAAAATGATAATATTTCAATTGCGTCTGTTTGTTTGAATACAAATTAGCTTGCAAAATCATACTAGAGGCTACCGTGATTATGCAGTATATGAGTCGTGTTCTGAGAAAACTGGGCATTATGCATGTGCGTAAAGTGTCTTCCCAGATTAGCCTGTGCAGTCCGCACAGGTTAATCCGGGACGACACTTTCCGCCCAAACTAGATTTTCGCTAAGAAGAGACATCATGTAAACGAAAAATTCCTTAAAAGCGTCAATTGTCGTCCCTGATTAGCCTGTGCGGACTGCACAGGCTAATCTGGGATGACAATTTACGCACAAGCATTATGCCCAGTTTTCTCAGAACACGACACATATGGTCTAATGGTTTGATGCATAGATATACCAAACAATAATTAAGAGAAAGCCTTTTTCGTTGGCAAATTTTATATATTTGTCTGTGCTTATATCTTCACGTTTTGATTTTGCTTCTATAACGACCTGTTTGAATTAGCAGATTGTCGGACAGTCTATGCCTAGTAAAGAAAAATCTGTCATTATTTGACAAAGTGTCAACGTAACCTTCATCCTCGAATCTTTGTTCTATGTGTTTAAAGTTTTCAATCACAGTGTTCGTTTTTATTATCCATGCTTCCCATTATTGAATAAATACATCAATATGAAGCTGCATAAAAATGGTAAGAAACCAGGCTACATCATTAGTTTAGTCATCGAGTTCTGTAGGAGTTGCCTTTCTTGATCATACGAATCAAGAACGAAGCAGACGATATGCACTCTGGCATTGCCTATAGCGGCGTCATAATATTCAATGTTCAGTGAATAACATGCTCAATAAAAAAAAGATTAATTTGCCGTAACACGTTTTACACTTTGAGTAAATTAATTTTGCATAGTTGCATATGTTTCCGATATTGTGTTTATATTTACAACAAGAAATATCTTTAAAAAAGATATACGGCGTTGATTGTGGTTGGAGTTGGTGAAAGGTAAAGAGTTTAAAGAATGAAATCAAAGATAGCATATGTCTTTTTCTGTGCAGTTCTTAACTGCATTTCACGCAGTACGGGATATATACGCGTAGTTTTCGCGGTATATTTAACATGATTACATACTGCTGATCATATATCTATAGATACAAAAAAAAAGAAGAATGGAAGTATACATTAAAACATGTTAGTCAACCGGCCACACGCGAAGTATCTGTACATATTTTAAATATTTATTCGCGCGTTCTTCGCATAAACCTGTTTAGTGGTTTGTCGGGCATTGCTATTTGATTCGATTATTAACAGTATCGGGAATCATCTCGCTCATGCTCAATACATTGGTCAATATGGTAGAATAATTCTTGTTGAATTAATCAAACATAATNGATCAATAGGACTGATTATTGTATGGTTTGTTGTATAGATCATGATACTGATCAATAGGACTGATTATTGTATGGTTTGTTGTATAGATCATGATACTGATCAATAGGACTGATTATTGTATGGTTTGTTGTATAGACCATGATACTGATCAATAGGACTGATTATTGTATGGTTTGTTGTATAGATCATGATACTGATCAATAGGACTGATTATTGTATGGTTTGTTGTATAGATCATGATACTGATCAATAGGACTGATTAGTGTATGGTTTGTTGTATAGATCATGATACTCATCAATAAGACTGATGATTGTATGGTTTGTTGTATAGATACTGATCAATAGGACTGATGATTGTATGGTTTGTTGTATAGATCTTTGAACCAAGAATAAATTATCAGAATGCGTATGTTTCTTCTTGTTCTATTATTTTATAAATTTCATTAGACGTTAACAAAGGTATCCCTCCGCCCGTCCGCCCGCCCATCTCCCCGTGTTTTCATAATGCGGCGGGTTTTTTAATCGAGTCTATAATAATAATATGTTTTATATCGAGTCTATAATAATAATATGTTTTATATTCGTATGTACAACTGATATTGTCACCATAATTGGCAATGAACAATTAATACATCCAAGATACAATATAAGGTATTCAGTACAAGTACATTACTGTACAGCTGACTTCCACTCCGACTGGCAAGTACAATAGTGATGGTATCATAATCCAGAATGACTGTATTTATCAACTGACGTACACTGTTTTTTTACTATAAAAATGCTTATCTATTTGGACGACGAATTGTTTCTTTTTGTCCATTGACGTAATTGGCAATTGTGTGATGTTCATATCGGTGGTTTAATCGAATACTGGTCATTCGGTACGTAAATTTAAACTGATATTAAAAACTTAAATATTCTTTTGTGATTTAAAAAAAAATAATCAAGGCAATTTTTTTCGATCGAATATATATAAGTATATTTTTTGCGGTAAGCAACTTCAGCAGGGCTTCTTGTATAAATTCTGCTTTCCGTTTTAACACATATACACTCTTACGCTATTTTTATCAAACCGATATTACAGCATCTGTTTAGGATTCATATTCCCTAAAAAGCACATGCCAGCTAGGTGCATTACAATTCAATTGTACATGCTCGCAACAAAAGTGTTACTGCACTTGTGTACAACAAAACAAGAGTCAATGGCCTAGTACAATACATAAACAATTATCCAAAATCTGTGCGTGTGGGTTGGAAACCGTCCTCTGGAACATATCAATATGATCATTAGGGAACTAACGCCATTAAAACATATTTATTAATTTGAACCGCGATCTGGGAAAACTGGGCTTAATGCATGTTAGTAAAGTACGCACATGCTAATCAGGGACGACACTTTCCGCTTTGACGCAAGTGTTTGTTTTAATGAAGTCTCTGCTCAGGCAAATCTGGGACATCACTTAACGAACGTGCATTTAGCTCATATTTCCCAGAACGCGTATCATATCAATAAAGACAAGAAACGTACAGTCATTAAATTGTTAATTAACATTTCGCAAATCTTCAAAGAGGTCTCTTAAATATGTAAACAGTAAAACCCTTTGTTGAACAGAACATTCCTTTGATTAACAAGACAACCCTTTGTTGGACAGAACAATCTTTTAATGTATTATAACAATACGACTTCAGCGATCAGTGATTTAAGATGAACTGATAATGGCAACAAATAATGTAACGGATAATTAACGTTTTATAATTAAAATTCAATTTAGTTTCAAGATAGAACTTGGGTAGGAGCCATGTTATTTAAGTTTATAAACATTGAACTCGGTTGAAGAGTTAAAGCATTCCACAACTTTATATAAACTTGTAGTGGCATCTACTCTGGTCTGTCGAGCTACTGCCCGGACACCCACTTAGCTCTTTGATTCATATAATTTAAGAAAAGTGTTCCGTCTTTGTCACCGATCGACTTTTGGATGAAAATGTGCAGGCATATTCTATTAATGGTGTGTGCAGCAACGTGGATGACTGTCTTCGCATCTGAGCCGAGGCATTGTTCCAGCTTTCATTACGAAGAGCAGCTCTTGAAGAAAATGGTTCAGATGGAGTTCGACTGGGCCAAGATGAAAGAAAGGCAAGAGGAAATCAATTCCAAAAGTACGGAAAGACTGGGCGAAGTTTCAACAATACTGGAAAGTAATAAAAATCGTTTGCTGCAGCTCGAAAATGTGTCAAAAGGTAAATAATACTACATTGTATACTTGTAAAACAAAAATGATCTATTCTTAAAGTGCAAAATAGTGTGATGATACATACTGGCATGCCAGTTACGCTATACACATCATGGCATCTTAGCGATGGGATTTTTTGTTTATTGTTTATTTAACCTGTTCTGCCAGATGTAAACTTAAACAGATACAATTTCGTTTGATTTATTTTAGGGAAGCTTGTCTACTTTAAGGCAAAACTTGACGCATCAAATGTAGCAACTCCGCAAAATAACCAGAATTTCATCTTCAAAGAAATCATCTACAATGTTGGGGATAGCTACAACCCTTCAACCGGTATATTCACTGCCCCTGTGAGCGGCCTCTATCTGTTAACTGGTCAGGTGTGTTCCTACACAGCACACAGTGTCTGGTACAAACTGGTAGCCAATGGAAGCACTCAAACTAGCGGGAAAGTGTTCGATGCTTCTACATTCGTGTGTACGTCATTTGACGCCGTTGTTCCCTTGGAGAAGTCAACGACAGCGTTCATAGCGTCATGGTATTCAGGGGGGAAGACACAGTGCGACAGTGATTGGCAGTGTCTGTTTTCTGGCGTATTGTTGCAACCATTTTAAGAATTGCTGACCTAAAGTTTAGTCTTTAGTCAATGTTCTTAAGAATTGTCTTACCACCGAACGCTCAGAATGTGAATGGTGTTAGTTCGATGTTGATTCCCGCTGTAATAACACTATATTGGACTAAACATTAATAATATTTTTATTGCGCCTGTTTTTTTTTAATGAAAATAAGCCTTCGCGATCATAACATATGCCACTGTGAAATATGACTGGTGATTATATGTTCTAGTTGTTTGTTGCATAGACAAACGTAACAAAAATTAATACAATACTTAAGATTAAACCGTTTTTCCTTTGCAAAATATCACATATTTTTGGATGCTATCCTGTTAATCATCACGTTTCGACTGCACTGATTACATGTTTCCATAAATAATAATTGTTCTTTCCTATGAAACACACACGACTCTTCGTAAAGATAAAGACCACTTATCGCTACAAAAATTACTTATAAACTACGCAAACAAAATTTCCAAACCTGACGACAGAATAATACAATTAAATTCATATTTTTTAAATAATAGCGCTTATTTTAGTATCGTTATATTTTTCAAATTAACGTCGTGTATTGGAAATAAATAATAAAACACATATGATATTGTGTTTACATGTTCAACTTAGAATGGACCTATGTATACACATGTAAGCGCACAATTCTTGCCACTTTTGTCAAATATTTGAAAACCCTTCCATAATGCATGTGTTCGGGGGTCTATTTCCATATTTGACCATGGACTGTACCTTCACCTTGGTCTTTGGGAACTGGATTTTTCGGTTGACACACTGTCTCAAAAACCTCGTCACTAATTCTTCTTGTTTATCAAGAGCATCCATATTGAACAAAAATGAAAGGATTCTGAGAACGGTTTATTATATTTGACCTTGGCATTTATAAAGTGACATTAAACCAAGGAGCCATTTTAGCATGAGAAACGCGATCAAAATGATGTCATTTCTGTATTTTTCTTAAGACATCCATCGTTGGTAAACAAAGTTTTGATCCCGACATGTTTCTTAGACTAACTTTCTTTTATTAACCAAACCGCTGTATGGTTGATAGGACGGTGTTAAATGTGGCAAAAAAAACTTGTTTGCAATTTCAAGAGTACGATACTCAACACGCGAATTCAATAGAACATTTTTACAATGTCGATATACGAACAGAATAGAGCAGACCTTTCAGTATACACGTTGACAGTGTATATGATCAAAGTAACAACAATATACTATACAAAAACATAGAAACGTCGTTTAAATGAAGAAAACAAAACAATTGTAGCGTTTTCGCATCACCGTTTATTAAACAATGTATAGTGTAAACGTGTGCAGCCTAGACGTGTAGCGTAGTCACTATTAAGTCAAATAACAAGTTAGTTTCACTTTAATATTGTCGATTCCTTCCTATAACAACATGTGATGAAATTTAATAAAAAGCCATTTAGTAATACAACTTCAAGAAATGTTAACAACGATGAAATTCATCATCGATGTCATTTGTTTGACATAGTACAAAGTGTTGGTTTCTTTTTAATTCTATTAATTCTATACCGAACTTTCTAAATTCGTCATTGTTAGGACATTCTAAGTGTAGGAAAGAAAAATCTGTAATTAACCTTCATACTCGAATCTTTCTTCTACGTGTTTAAAGTTTTCAAGCACAATGTTCATTTATATCATTGCTTCCCATTATAGAATTAATACATCAATAGCAGGCTGCTTAAGAATTGTACGAAAACCAGGCTACATCATTAGTTTCACGATTTTCATAATAACTCATGCGCCAATGATATCGAGTGATGTAGGAGTTGCCTTTCTTGATCATACGAATCGAGAACGAGGCAGACGATGTGCACTGTATGATTGCCTAAAGCGTCATCATAATATTCAATGTTCTTCAGTGGATAACATGCTCAATAAAACAAAAACAAAGATTCATTTGCCGTAAGACGTTTTACACTTTGAGTAAATCAATTATGTATACGTGCATATGTTTCTAATTCAGTGTTTACATTTACACAATATATTTAACGATCACAATACAGCTACATTTACCCAAGGAGTCACGTGACAGTGACGGACATCAGGATTTTGCGAATAAAAAACCCATCCTTGTAGCTGACAATTCTATGATTGTCAAAGTCAATTGGTCGTGGCCTTTTTCATTGAAATGTACATTATTAACCAACAAAAGCGAGAAGAGGGAAACGTGGGTACCCATGGGTCGCGTAAGTTTCGGCAATTAGCATAACCTTTATACTGTTGGAATCACTTTACTTCGCGGGGGGGGGGGGAGTTTTTTACGTAATTTAAATGGCCGACGCTCGGTCTTAAAATCGCGAAAATACAATTTTTACGAACAAAGTTTAAATAAAAAGTCTTCAATTGATAGATTTAATTCTTGAACTGGCAGAACGCCCGTGGAAGGCCCTAAAATGACAACTGTTTATTGCAATTAACACATCTACCAGTCGGTAGTGGATAAGGCTCTTAATTTGCATAGGGCCACTACTCCGCATGTGGATAATTGAGGCTGTATTATTATACAAATACCAAAGATAATTTTTATAATTTAGTGTTTAACTGATTATTTTTAAATGTAATACCTACTCACAAACACACAATAGATCAGGCGTGCTTATGCTTTAATCAATAATTATGTCAACCAGTGAAAACAAAAAGACATTTCTGCTTACTGCTCTTTTTTATGTTCAAACATGTCCAATTGTTCGTAAATGCGTTGCAAATTCATGTTGCAACCGGAAAACTGCACTTACTGCTCATTTAAATTGTCTATCTACCAGCTGTGCTGGCTTGGATTAGTCAGATAGATGGTGGGCATACTATACTATTGCTTTTTGGGGCAACATTGATGACTGTCTTTGCATCTGAGCCGAGGCATTGTTACAGCTTTCATTACGAAGAGCAGCTCTTGAAGAAAATGGTCCATATGGAGTTCGACTGGGCTTAGATGAAAGAACAGCAAGAGGAAATTAATTTCAAAAGTACGGACAGACTCGGCGAAGTTTCAAAAATACTGGAAAGTTATAAAAATCGTTTGCTGCAGCTCGAAAATGTGTCAAAAGGTAAATAAAGCTTCATTGTATACTTGTAAAAGAAGAATGATATATTCTTAAAGTGCAAAATAATGTGATGTAAAATACTTGCAGCTAGTTACGCTTTACAAATCATGGCATCCGAGCAATTTGATATTTTCTATTGTTTATTTAACCTGTTTTGCTAGATGTACGCTTACACCAGTACACTTTCTTTTGACTTATTTCAGGGAAGCTCGTCTACTTTAAGGCAAAACTTATAGCATCAAATGTAGCAGCTCTTGATGTAGACCAGATTTTCATCTTCAAAGAAATCATCTACAATGTTGGGGATAGCTACAACCCTTCAACCGGTATATTCACTGCCCCTGTGAGCGGCCTATTTCTGATTACGGGCCAAGTGGGCTTCTCCACAGCAGGCAATGTCTGGTACAAACTGGTAGCCAATGGCAGCACTCAAACAAGCGGTAAAGTGTACGATGCAACTTCAGCCGTGTTTACGTCATTTGACGCCTTTGTTCCCTTGGAGAAGTCCAAGACAGCGTTCATAGCGTCCTGGTACACAGGAGGAAAGACAGCGTGCAACAATGAATGGCAGTGTCTGTTTTCTGGCGTATTGCTGCAACAATTTTAAGAATTACCGACTTAAAAAATAGTCTTTAGTCAATGTTCTTAAGAATCGTTGGACCACCGAACGCTCAGAATGTGAATGGTGTTAGTTAAATGTTGAATCCCGCTGTAATAACAATATATTGGACTTAACAATAATAATATTTCGATTGCGCCTGTGTTTTTAATTAAAATAAGCTTTCTTGATCCTAACATATGAAATATGACTGGTGATTATACGGTCTAATGGTTTGTTGCATAGATAAACGTAACAAAAATTAATACAATACTTAAGAATAAACCCTTTTTTCCTTTGGACAATATCACATAATTTTTTATGCAATCATTTTAATCATCACGTTTCGACTGCACTGATTACATGTTTCCATAACGAATTATTTGTATTTCCTATGAAACACTCATGAATCTTCTTAAAGATAAAGACCACTCATCGATACAAAAATTACTAATAAACTACGCAAACAAAATTTCCAAACCTGACGACAGAATAATACAATTACGTTCATATTTTCAAAATAATGGCGCTCATGTTTGAATCGTAATATGCTTCAAATTAACGTTGTGTAATGGACAATAAATAAACATAAACATTTATGAGATTGTGTTGACATGTTCAACTAAGACTGGACCAACGGATACACATGCGAGCGCACAATTCTTGCTAAGTTTCCCAAATATTTGAAAACCCTTCCATAATACAGACGATGTGTTCGGGGTCTATTCCCATATACACCATATTTAACCATTGACTTTACCTTGACCTTGGTCCTTGGGACATGGTTTTTGCGGTTGACACACTGTCTCAAAAACCTCGTCACTAATTCCAGTTTTTGTTTTGTAAAAACATCCATATTACACAAAAATGTAAGGATTCTGGGAATGATTTATTGTATTTGACCTTTGCATTTATAAAGTGACATTAAACCAAGGAGCCATTTTAGCATGAGAAACGCGATGAAAATGATGTCATTTCTGTATTTTTCTTAAGACATCCATCCTTGGTAAACAAAGTTTTGATCCCGACATGTTTCTTAGACTAACTTTCTTTTATTAACCAAACCGCTGTACGGTTATATATGGCTTTTTTTAGATTGAATTCGAAGATCGGGGCAAAATACGCGTTGCTTTCTGTCCACTCGCACAAATGTAGCTGATTATTTGCTCCGATGAGTGCAGATTAACGGAGGACACTCCATATCACGTATGATAAATAGCTTCTAATCTTTGTTTACTTGTCAGGATAACGGTATCCACCGACGGCTTTAATCTTAAAGCGAGTAAGAATTATCTGTAAGTATCGACTGTTTGGGAACAATATGTTTTTGAGATCATGGATGTGTAGAATCTTGAAGAAATGAACCACTTTGTATCATCTATTGACGTCAATGTAAAGCATGTTTATACTAAGAGATTAATCTCCCAATATTAGAATTGTGCATTACTCATGATTATAGTACATGTGCTGATATATAATGTATGGAGTGTCTAATTTAAAAAAAATCTGCACAGTTTTTGCAAGCATAATATTATAAGTAGAAAGGTTATCAGAATTTGAAAGTAGAATTTTACAATGTTTATTTGAAATAAACGTTCAGGTGAAAAGTGGCAATATGCATTATTTCATTTATGTTATTTGGGCAAATAAATTCAATATATCTGCCCATTAAACTCTGAACCATTGTTCCATGATTTGGAATTGAGTTCACACTGATTAAGTTTAAACTTCGTGATCGTTATACGTGATGCATTTTACGTACATAAACTACAGCTTTGTCACAATCATGACTAAACATGCCCTCTCACCACTTTGAAACATCAAACAAAAATGTGTCTTGAACATCCTACACTTCATGTTATTGTCATATTTTAAGTTTCAATTCTTTCGCTTGAGAAATGTGGAAATAGATCACTTCACAAACTGAGCAAATTATATACGTTTGCAATAAAAAGTTAACTTTCAAGGTTAAAAAACTCAAGAACGTGTGGATCACAGCGCATGAAAAAGTGTCTTGCACATCTTCACTTGAAGGGAATTACATATTCCAAGTTTCGATTCAATAGCTTGACAAATGTAGTCG
This sequence comes from Dreissena rostriformis, assembly GCA_007657795.1. Taxonomy (NCBI): domain Eukaryota; kingdom Metazoa; phylum Mollusca; class Bivalvia; order Myida; family Dreissenidae; genus Dreissena; species Dreissena rostriformis. The sequence continues at coordinate 20,607 of VMBQ01003771.1, read as the reverse complement.
CTCCACAACAAGCTCTTAACAAGATACTGTTCCCAAACAGTCGATACTAACAGATAATTCTTATTCACTTTAAGATTAAAACCGTCGGTGAATACCGTAATCCTGACAAGTAAACACAGATGAGAAGCTATTTATCATACGTGATATGGAGTGTCCTCCGTTAATCTGCACTCATCGAAGCAAATAATCAGCTACATTTGTGCGAGTGGACAGAAACTAACGCGTATATCTTGCAATCTAAAAGTGCTCATTTTAAAAATTATTGTAGGGCGGTTTACTGAATTTCTCAACCAAGAAAAGTAATCAGTCGTTGATTTGTCGCCGAAAGGACTTTTGGATGAAAATGTGCGGGCATACTAAACTATTGCTTTTTGCGGCAACATTGATGACTGGCTTCGCATCTGAGCCGAGGCATTGTTCCAGCTTTCATTACGAAGAGCAGCTCCTGAAGAAAATGGTCCATATGGAGTTCGACTGGGCCAAGATGAAAGAACAGCAAGAGGAAATCAATTCCAAAAGTACGGACAGACTCGGCGAAGTTTCAAAAATACTGGAAAGTTATAAAAATCGTTTGCTGCAGCTCGAAAATGTGTCAAAAGGTAAATAAAGCTTCATTGTATACTTGTAAAAGAAGAATGATATATTCTTAAAGTGCAAAATAATGTGATGTAAAATACTGGCAGCTAGTTACGCTTTACAAATCATGGCATCCTTGCAATTTGATATTTGCTATTGTTTATTTAACCTGTTTTGCTAGATGTACGCTTACACCAGTACACTTTCTTTTGACTTATTTCAGGGAAGCTCGTCTACTTTAAGGCAAAACTTTTAGCATCAAATGTAGCAACTCCTGATGAAGACCAGATTTTCATCTTCAAAGAAATCATCTACAATGTTGGGGATAGCTACAACCCTTCAACCGGTATATTCACTGCCCCTGTGAGCGGCTTGTATATGTTTACTGGCCATATGTGTTCAGAAACAACACAAGCTGTCTGGTACAAACTGGTAGCCAATGGCAGCACTCAAACTAGCGGGAAAGTGTACGATGCTTCTACATACGTGTGTACGTCATTTGACGCCGTTGTTCCCTTGGAGAAGTCAAAGACAGCGTTCATAGCGTCCTGGCGTTCAGGAGGAAAGACAGATTGCGATAATAATGCGATGTGTGTGTTTTCTGGCGTACTGTTGCAATCATTTTAAGAACTGCTGGTCTAAAGTATGCGCTTTAGTTAATTTCCTTAAGAATATTTTGGCCACCGAACGCTCAGAGTGTGAATCGTCTTAGTTCGATCTTAGATTTTGCTCTGAGACGCATTAGGTTATCCGAACGTTGCAGCAGTTGTCTCTAATCTAGTGCGATAAATGATTTAATTAACGATTGATTGTCTGCTTAAACGTATTGCTATTTCGTGTTTGTCCGAGGCACCTTGTGGTGAGCTTTCATGTTAATGTCTTCCAAATCTTGCAGTTATTTACAGCAATTTACTGACCTAAAATTGTACACACAATATTCTTATGTGTATTGTTTATATTGCATCGTATTCTTTTTAATCTAACAGCTTGTGTTTCGTAAAGTTATATTTGTATACACCACATTAGTTTTTAATGTTTGGTATTTTGATTGTGTTTTATGTCAATGCGCTTTATTATCTTCTGTAAATACGTTCAGCTCCGTAACATTAAAGGTATAAAACGCATCAACCTGTTTGATATGAATAACGCTCAGGAAAAACGGGGCTTAATGCATGTGCGTAAAGTGTCGTCCCAGATTAGTATTCTGTAGGAAAATACCCAAGACTGAGGAAATAATAACGTTTAAAAAATCGTCTGACGTTACTGAAAATAAATAAAAATAACTTATACTTAAACTCGAAAATGCGGGCAGCTGTACTTTGGTTGGTGTCAGTAGTACCGGTAGTCCTGATGCAACAACTCGTCTTACCAGACACCAGGTCGAAAACATGGGATAAAGTAAAAGCCGAGTACGTGTTTCTTTATGAAGCCTACTCACCTTCTATGTAGCCCAGATTCCAGCACCTACGATACGATAGTGCCACACAGCGACGACACGGTGCCACTTCCGCTTAAAGTCAGTTTCGAGTTATTCTCCATTAGGGGTTTCGATGCCGTTGACGGCGCCCTGAACCTGATCGGAAGTCTGAACATGTCCTGAAAGGACGAGACCAGGAATTTCCCAGAACCCAAACTTACACTAAAGGTGGACACGGTGATTGTGGACTACTCGACCGTCTGGACGCCTGTTATTGTGATGGTGAAATCGGTGGACTCTGTGAGCAGGGTGGGCGATTTCACCTACAAGGTTAGGTTCAATTTGAAGACTTCGGAGGTGAACTGGAAACCACGAATGATCGCGAAGGCTGCATGCGAGCCGGATATGACGTACTTCCCGTTTGACCAACAGAATTGTGAGCTTTCCTTCACGACCTGGTTTCAGAATCGTTCAATCATCACCCTCAATTTGGTTAGGAGCGAATGGAATTTGGACAATTATGACGTCAATGGTGTGTGGGAAATCGAAGAAACGACGTCAGAAATTTCAGAAGTCGGCGGTTACGATTACGCAAAGTTTACGAATTTTTTATTCAATTAGTTTTAGTCCTTTAAACATTAATGCGTATATCAAATATTAAAAAGAACTATGTTTTCCATTTTTGAGCGATGTTGTTTATTGATTTTGTTTTTATTAGTTGTTCGCTTGCGAACGACTTAGGTTACTAGACCACGAATTCCGATTCGAAGTGTCTTAGCTACCCTTAACCAACGAACCTGTAAGCATACGCGCAAAAAGGAGTTTGCGGCGCGGTTTCAGTTCTTGAAATATATTCATTTACAAATTGACACATAATATGAATATCGTGTTAAATGGAATAGTTTTGAACGGATCGTATATAGTAAAAGTAAAAAAACAAACTACATTTGTTCACTATACATGTCGCAGAGCGCTGAGTATGTTTATATTATGAATGGTAAAGTAGTCCACTATGTGCTACGTAGTGTATTCTTGCGCACAGGTCATTCATAATCTAAGGCTATTAATAGATCAGAGAACATGAAATTCACCAATGGGATGTCGAGATTGCAATACACTATCATGCGATAGTGCTTACAAGGAACTTCATCAATGGGATGTCGAGATTGCAATACACTATCATGCGATAGTGCTAATTATTATTCGTCAAATATTTATTTTCGTTCCCAACTAATAATAATGTCAAATGTTTAAACAAAATTAAGTTTGAATTACCGAATGCATGAAAAACATTAATATCCAACGCAATCCACGCATACATATTTCGGCTGTTTCGAAATCAAGATAAATATGTTGTTATGACACAAAGGGGAGTTTTATAGTACCGTGTACTTAACTGACACGTGACATTTCCTGTAAAACGCTAATGCATAAAGNGATGGGGGGGCAACACTAGCATTGTGATACAATGTAATTTTAGCACAAAGTGACAAACGAGTTAGTTATTAAGATAAAACTATCAGCTTTACATATCTAAAGTGGACGTAGTCTTACCACATTATATATCAGACATTGGATAAACATTTCTGAAATGATGTTGGATGAAATGCAAAGAATATCATAGAATGTATTTTAAAGCATTAAAAGTACATTTGTATGCATATGTGCCCATACACACTTACTACAGGCCTTTACAAAGCAAAGAAATTGAAACAAAATGGCTGGAAATTAGGTTTTTGTCACTAAAAAGAATTATAAAGTCACTGCTCATATAAGGTATCCTGGTCTGCTCCAGATGGTATCCATGTTTTTCCAACATGGTCATTAACAACGTAAAATTCTCCAGAAGAAATAGTTTTCTGGAGAAACCCTGTTGAGAGGTTATGGCGGACATGTGTAAGTTGGTATAAATCCTTTAATTATTGTAGTGGCTTGCAAATTAAAGCAGTTTTTCTCCCCTTAATGTCTGAACATGGCCCATTTTGCCCGATCTTCTACTTCAGGGAGCCACATTTCGCTCATTTTTTAAGAAAAGTGTTTTCTACATCAAGAAACATTTTACTTAAGATTAAAATTGCATCAATGTTTATCTTTAAAACGATACAAAGTCATGACCTTATCTGTTTTCAAACAGGACTCGTTATGAGTTGTAAGCGCACAGTTAATTAAAATAAAACGGCGTACCGTTATCATAATTGTGATGTACATGAATCAACATAAAATAAATGAAAGGATTCCCCCGAAAAACCTCAACTTTTCATATGACTTAATAAATATTCGGGGATTGCAAGTGTTAGAATAACGTTCATGACATCTCTTACGTTTCTTACAGACGAACGCGTTGAGTGTGACGTCACAATCCAGAAACAAAATTTAGGTGTCGTCTGCTAGCGAGACGCAGAGCTCATCTGCTACTTCCGGTGACTGAAAGTCTGCCACGAAAAATTTGAAAAACAAATACAGCTCTTTGTATGTATTACTTCCAATCCACGCAAAAGGAAATTAATCAACCCCAGCTTGTATGTCATCACTGATATGTGCATCTGCGAATACATTTTGCATAATCGCTTAAAATTTCGAAACAAAAACACCGCTTAAACTATATATATCTGCATTTTTTTTCCGCAATTATAAACAAACCAGTAACAAATGTACTTGAATAAAGTAATAGATGATTTTTTTTTATCCGCCGATTTTAATGCGACATGCATTTTAATATACCAGAACCAAAAGACATACCAGTCCAAGTATGTTTAATAATAAAAAGTGGATTAACCGGTTCAGCGGACATATCTCGCGATTTAAGCTATGAAAATAACCTTGAATTGTTCACGAAATATTAAAAAAGTATTGCTCTGGAAAAACGGGGTTAAATGCATGTCCGTAAAGTTTCGTCCCAGATAAGCATGTGCAGTCCGCACAGACAAATCAGGGATGACACTTTCCGCTTTTATGGAATTTTCCATTTATAGGAAGTCTCTTCTTAACAAAAATCCGGTCTACGATGGAAGTGTTGTCCCTGATTCGCCTGTTCAGAATTCACAGGCTAATCTGGAATGACACTTTAAGCACATGCATTAAGCCTTTTTCACAGAGCAAGGTTCAAATTTAACCGCCTACAGTTTGCCTCGGTTGCTCTCTGTCCACTGTTACACTGTCATACCCGTGAGAAGATCAACCGAACCGGAACCGTCGAGCCACGCCCAGTTTTTGTTGATCACGCCCCCTGTTGGAACTGCACCAATCCACGCCATGCGTTCGTCAACATTCAACCGGAAACATAAAAATCGTATTCATTGTATATAATCGTTGTCTTTCAACAACCGTGTTGTAATTTATGATAACACATAAGTCCGAAGCGTCACACCTGATCGGTCTCAGGATTCAGCTCAAGCAACAAATTTAATTAGAATGCACCCGTACATCGTCCTTTATACTCAATATACAACGTAACTTCTGGAGTAGGACGTCTTTAACTGTATTCTTTATTTGCCTGTACCTTAAAAACGTATTACTCATCAAAAACATTAATTGATTCAGCTTCTGCCACCAAATAGGATTGTTTGTACTTGTATTTGCTCTATTGTATAAGGATTGTAGCTTGAAATGTCGGGAGTTACACATGCCTTGCATTCAATCTTATAAAGCACACATAAGTTGCGTGTTTTCTTAGCATCAAATGAAATAAATTACAACTTACTGAACACTTTTACAACGCTTGTTCGTTCATATTGCGTTGAAAATCCTTATTATAATTTAATAACAGTTTATGTGCTTTATACTAGAATAATTTGGCGCACCAACATGATAAGCGTCAAAAGAGTTGACGGCTTATATATCATTCCAACATTTATTTTGTACATATATCGTAGTCTTCATGAACAAAAAATCTTGGCAGAGCTTTAATAATTCTTAAACACACAATTTATCGCAATCAACCAATTATTTTATTACGCGTTTATTAACAAAGCATTTACAGACACTTCTGTTTGACTCGGGCATCGTTATGCGAAAGCACTACGGCAAGTTCCGCGTTGATTCATACTTCAATCGTTCAATAACAATGTTGACAAGATCGAAACGATGCTAGCATTTACCGCCGGAAAGTAAACACGAATAAAGGGAAACTATCTTTAGTTGTGCCTCGCTCTGGGAAAACAGGCCGTAATGCATGTGCGTAAAGTCGAAACTATCGCAAAAGTGTCATACTACACAGGCTAATCTGGGAAGACACTTTTCCGCATTTACGATATGTTTCGTTTAAAGGAAGTCTCTTCTTATCGAAAATCCAGTTAATGCTGAAAGTGTCACTTTACGCACATGCATTAAGCATCGTTTTCCCAGAGCAGATGCTTATTGATATTCTACCATAACGGATAAAACATATTCATAAATACATGTTCAAACAATTAGCAGAGGACAAATCTGAACAGATCATATTTTGAAAATTTATTTTCCACTTGAGATCTCAGCGTTTCTGTCTCTGTACACTCAGTTTTGTCTATTATCGGTATTCAAATTCCCAATTCGCCTCAGCCATGAGGAAAACCAAGCATCTACAAATATCAGCGTTCAATGACACTCGATGGGAACAAGATTCCAAGAGTCCGTCAATCTTACGAATACCAGTATAGATCTGTTGTCCTTCCTGCCAAATTACCGATAGACTTTGCGTCTTGGCAGAAATGTTCAATGTTTTGATTGTATGAACTGACTTCAGCATTGCATGAAATAAGCCGCGCTCTGGACTTAATGCATGTGCGTAAAATGTCGACCCAGATTAGACTGTGCAGTTCGCACAGGCTAATCAGAGAAACACTTTTATTTAGTTTAAAAGAAGAATCCTCTAAACGAAAATCTATTCAAGGCGGAAAGTGTCGTCCCATATTAGCATTAGCGGACTGGGGAGTCGGTAGTCAAGTGGTAAAACACTGGTCTACCATTCCAGCGGTCGTGGGTTCAATCCCTGGCCGGGGCACTGGAAATTTCAGCAATGCTTCAAGTGTTTCCCACCCAACTAGAGATGTACTGGTATGAAACCCAGGTAATTCTCGCGTGTATCGGTGCTATACACTGAGCACGTAAAAGAACCAAGGAATCTATTCGCAAAGAGCTAGGGTATCGAACCCGGATTCCTTGTATCTCAAAAACTGTCTCTTATACCCGCTGTCTCTTAAGCAAAAAAAAACCAAAGGACCCCATTGGAAATAAGTGCTTGCACTTTCATGGGTTATCCTTGACTGCAAGGTCAAATAAATACACACACAATTGGGATGATGCTATAGGCACATGCTTAAAACCATGTTTTCCCAGAGCGGGCCTCAAATATTTGTCAAAGCAGTCTCAAATACGAATTTCATGCTAACGCACATGCATTAACCCATTTATGCCCATGTGGACTCTCCCATCCTTTTAAATTGGATCAATTTATTTCCAAAATTAGAGATGTCTAGTATATGTATTTCCGTTTAACTGGATTTCCGCTAAGAAAACACTTTCTGTAAAAGAAAAATACCATAAAAGCGGAAAGCGTCGTCCCTGATTAGGCTGTGAGGACTGCACAGGCTTAACTGGGACGACACTAAAGCTATACCCACATGCATTAAACCCTGTTTCCCTACAGCGAGGCTCAATTAATTTTGAGCAATAGTTATTGTGTTGGTTACAGTTCCAAAAGCTTCCTGGATTGTCTCGGGACCTGTCAATCATTTCTAGTGCGACTTTTGAGCTCCAAACTCACAATTTAACAGAACAAACGAAACAATTATTGTACATTTTCCTAAATCGTTTTTGCCATCATAAAATGAAATAACGGACATATTTGTTGTAATTCATTATAATTGTTTTCATCATCAAACAGAGTAGCTGCAATATTGAGTAATCCTTTACTTACCAGAGGTCGTAGAATAGATTTCCGCCAAAATCCAGACCGTTAGAAAACTTTTCAATGCTCTTCATTTTCGATCAATATCATAAATTCTTAACAGTCATTAGACTAGGTATGAGATATCCAATTCAATGCCAATTAAAAAGCATTATATTGTTATCAAATCTTAANAAAAAAAAAAAAAAAAAAAAAAAAAAAAAAAAAAAAAACGTCGAGGTTCGTGAAACGAATATTTTAAAATACATTTTACTTTAACGTTGATTGTTTGTTTAGAAACGCACTAATGTAATACAAATATGTAATTATCAGGTGCGATTGAAGAAACGCACTTATGTAATACAAATATGTCATTATCAGGTGCGATTGTTAAATCTAGTAACACACTGTCAATAGCGAAATGTCGTCTCTTTAAAACTGCAAGAAGCGGCTATCGTGAATTAATTGACCAATTATTTTAAATAACAAATAAATTAACGATTAAAACTAAATTCCATAACAGTTTCAAAATGTCATCATAAAATCATACACGACAACACTGAATNGTACACTCAGTTTCTGTCTCTGTACACTCAGTTTTGTCTCTGTACACTCAGTTTCTGTCTCTGTACACTCAGTTTTGTCTATTATCGGTATTCAAATTCCCAAGTCGCCTCAGCCATAAGGAAAACCAAACATCAACAAATATCAGCGTTCAATGACACTCGATGGGAACAAGATTCCAAGAGTCCATCAATCTTACGAATACCAGTATAGATCTGTTGTCCTTCCTGCCAAATAACCGATAGACTTTGCGTCTAGGCAGAAATGTTTAATGTTTTGATTGTATGAACTGACTTCAACATTGCATGAAATAAGCCGCGCTCTGGACTAAATGCATGTGCGTAAAATGTCGACCCAGATTAGACTGTGCAGTCCGCACAGGCTAATCAGAGAAACACTTTTATTTTAGTTTAAAAGAAGAATCCTCTGAACGAAAATCTAGTCAAGGCGGAAAGTGTCGTCCCATATTAGCATTAGCGGACTGCGCAAGATTAATTGGGATGATGCTATAGGCACATGCTTACAACCATGTTTTCCCAGAGCGGGCCTCAAATATTTGTCAAAGCAGTCTCAAATACGAATTTCATGCTAACGCACATGCATTAACCCATTTATGCCCATGTAGACTCTCCCATCCTTTTAAATTGGATCAATTTATTTCCAAAATTAGGGATGTCTAGTATATTTATTTCTATATTAAAATATTTTTTACAGACATTCCTTTAAGCAAACAGCGCAGACCCTGATGAGACGCCGCATTATGCGGCGTCTCATCTGGGTCTACGCCGTTTGCCAAGGCCTTTTTTCTAGACGCTAGGCATAAATGGGTTAAGCCTCGTGTTTAGAAACACTACGATCAATACCCAACCAATCGTGATTGGAGCCTCATTCTGGGAAAACTGGGATTAAAGCATGTGCATTAAGTGTTGTCCCAGATTGGTTTGTGCAGTACGCACAGACTTATCATGGACGAAACTTGTATTTCCTCCTAAAATTGATTTTCGTGTAGAAGAGACTTCTTTCAAACGAAAAAATCCATATAATGCGGGACGTGTCGTCTTTGATTAGCCTGTACGGACTTCACATGCTAATCTGGGACGACACGTTACGCACATGTATTAAGCCCAGTTTCTCAGTACGCGGATTATTATCAGTCCGATGTTAATGATTATTTTTTTTTTGGTATTTTGGTCGGTCAGATGGCCTTACCTAACCATTTCTGTTTATATTAAGTTTTTTATTAAGTTTTTATTAACATTAGTGGACTGGTCTTTAAATATGACCCGACATTTAAAAAGGATACATTCAAATACATGATGTTACTTCGCTGAGCAGTATGAGCACAAAAGCAGCCTCGTCTTGGTCCCACAGTGACGTCAGCACGGAACCCTTGACATCACAGATCGCCTTGGCGCTGTCGAAGTGCACGCGGGCATTGATCACGTGGTAGCAGTAGTCGTTGCGGTGGACCCAAGCTGTCTGACATCCCTCGGGGCTCAGCGTCTCTATTCAATTAAGTAAACTTTGAGATTATGGTAACCAACAAATTCGCATTAACTGGATTTCCGCTAAGAAAACACTTTCTGTAAAAGAAAAATACCATAAAAGCGGAAAGCATCGTCCCTGATTAGGCTGTGAGGACTGCACAGGCTAAACTGGGACGACACTAGAGCTATACCCACATGCATTAAACACTGTTTCCCCACAGCGAGGCAATTAATTTTTAGCAATAGTTATTGTGTTGGTTACAATTCCAAAAGCTTCATGGATTGTCGCGGGACCTGTCAATCATTTCTAGTGCGACTTTTGAGCTCCAACTCACAATTAAACAGAAAAAAACGAAACAATTATTGTACATTTTCCTATATCGTTTTTGCAGTCATGAAATGAAATTACCAGCGGTCGTAGAATAGATTTCCGCCAAAATCCAGACCGTAAGAACACGTTCAATGCTCTTCATTTTCGATCAATATCATAAATTGTTTACAGTCATTAGACTGGGAATGAGATATCCAATTCAATGCCAATTAAAAAGCATGATATTGTTATCAAATCTTTAAAAAAAAACACGTCAAGGTTCGTGGAACGAATATTTTAAAATACATTTTACTTTAACGTTGATTGTTTGTTTAGAAACGCACTAGTAATGTAATGCAAATATGTCATTATGAGGTGCGATTGTTTAATCTAGTAACACACTGTCAATAGCGAAATGTCGTCTCTTTAAAACTGCAAGAAACGGCTTTCGTGAATTAATTGACCAACTATCTTAAATAACCAATAAATTAACGATTAAAACTAAATTCCATAACAGTTTCAAAATGTCATCATAAAATCATACACGACAACACTGAATTTCCATTCAAATTATGAACACCAATTTTCATCTTGTACGGATCATCTACGGACACCAGACATCGCAATTAGGAGCCAACTGGTTATTTGGCGAGATATGACATTTCCATGGCGATGGGGAAGTCTCTAATTTCCCCGGTTTATTACTGCAATTCCCAATATTGTGTTTGATTTCCTGTCTGGTAGGATGTCAGAACAAAGTGATCGATGGGGTCCCTACAGCCAAATGTCGAGAGGTGATGGAAGGTAATTTGACGTCGTTGATGTAAAATGTGGATATGAGCCTCGTTCTGGGAAAACGGGGCTAAATACATGTACGTTAAGTGTCGTTCCCAGATTAGCCTGTGAAGTCCGCACATGCTTAACATTGACGACAAATTCCGTATTAACTAAATTTTCGTTAAGAAGAGACTTTCTATAAACGAAAAGTTCCATTAAAGCGGAAAGTGTCGTCCCTTACACTTTACGCTCTTGCAATAAGCCCAGGTTTTCCCAAAACGCGGCTCATATATGTAATGGGTATGTACAATATTCCAAATTTATTTTAAACGTTTTATTAAATTATGTACCTTGTGTGGATAATGCCACACATTCTTTACATATTATCTAGTGTTATTACTCTAGTTTTCGGAGGATGTAAGTTTTCGGACATCTGCTTTCTTTAGCCAAACACAACTTATTTTTTGGTGAGCTCATCGATTTGTGAGTCATTATGGCCATATTGCGAGTAAAACTTTTAATGGCAGTGATATGGAATAAAACAACTATTGGGAAGTGAAGTTACAATAAGTGTTCGCAGGAATGCATATTATATCCATAGATGAAACAAATAATGTCTGAATAACTGAAGAAATTACTGTTAGTTGGTGTCCATTAAGAATTCGACTGAGTCCGATCGTCAGATTTGTCAAAAGATTTTAGACATACCAAAAAAATAGAGCCGCGCTTTTGGGAAAACAGGGCTTAAAGCATGTGCGTTAAGTTTCGTCCCAGATGAGCCTCTGTAGTCCGCACCTGTTAATAAGTGACGAAAATTTCCGCTTTTGTGGTATTTTTCGTTTATAGCAAGTCTCTTCTTGATTTTAGGCGGAAAAAGTCGTTCCTGATTATTCTGTGTAGATTTCACAGGCTAATCAGGGATGACACTGTTCGCACATCCATTAAGCCCCGTTTTCCCAGAGCGCCGCTCATTTCAAACTGGATTTCGGATCAAATCTGATGGCTCTTGATTTTCTTTCTAAAGAAATCTTTATTTGTGAGAGCTTATTTGGTTTAACATAGACACTGTCACATGCCAATGCAGCAACGATCGCTGGCTTCAGCAAACAAGTAGCTCAATGTACATCTCCGAAAAAAACACTTATTCTTTTAAAATTATTCGTGCGTAAATGACATTTTTGACAAACTATGTTTTCATTGAAATGTGTTTTCGTAACCTTGCTCTGTTGGTGTATACCGGAACATGGCCTAAAATATTACTCTGAATGCGTGTTTATATTTTCAAAATACTTAATTGAGTTCGTTAATGACATTGGTATAACCAAATATTTACTTAAGACGTAAAGGTTAACCGACCCATAATTAATTAGGTTCACGTGGAACATGACGAAGATAGGAGGAGTTATATTGAAATGAGTTCGGTTGAAAATTCAATCATGACAATATGAATGACATCAAATTAAAGCATAAAGTGATGGTCTACGAATCGGAGAATAACGGCTTCGATTATCGGTTTGAATTTTCGGCATTTAACTTGCCGCTTGTTCAGGTCAGAGGCAAGAAACCTCATTATTATTAATAAGAATATATTTTGGAAATCGTCATTAACATATGCAATTTCAAAATACTGAAATAGGATACGCAATTTGTTAAGATGGAATGGGTTTTGTTGTTTGTTTGGATTTTCGCCGTTTTCACCCGTATTTCACTCATATCGTGGCGGCCAGTTAACATACACGTTTCCGTGTCAGCGTGGTACCCAGCAGTACATGTACTAAGTTAATATACTTTGACAGAAGCGGGGCAGAAAGGCAGTAGAACAAAATCATGACAAATGCCATGAAGGTTTTGTGGCGGAGCTACAAATAACAACATGCAAAACATCGCTTTCATTGATCGTATTATTGTAAAAATAAAATAAAGGCACACAATACGCCAGTTGTTTAAACAAAATGGAACGTTCCATATACATATGCCTGTATACTTATCGTTTTTTTTTTACATTTCTATGTACCAATTGTGTGTTCCTTACTTCAGAATTTCTTTCAGCAAAACCACGGAGTGTATATTGATAGGAGATGAATCGAGTATTTGACCCTTACTGTAGTAAATTCAATCTTATGCAAAAACTATTCATCCGATTTTATTGGTTTATACGTTATCTTGTTGCTTATTAATTCCTCTTTCAAAAAAATATAACTTTTAGTATATTCCCGTTGTTATTAATGGATTTATAGCGAGTTAAACACAAGAAATACACATTTTATGTTCTACCACAGCGCGNAAAAAAAAAAAAAAAAAAAAAAAAAAAAAAAAAAAAAACGTCGAGGTTCGTGAAACGAATATTTTAAAATACATTTTACTTTAACGTTGATTGTTTGTTTAGAAACGCACTAATGTAATACAAATATGTAATTATCAGGTGCGATTGAAGAAACGCACTTATGTAATACAAATATGTCATTATCAGGTGCGATTGTTAAATCTAGTAACACACTGTCAATAGCGAAATGTCGTCTCTTTAAAACTGCAAGAAGCGGCTATCGTGAATTAATTGACCAATTATTTTAAATAACAAATAAATTAACGATTAAAACTAAATTCCATAACAGTTTCAAAATGTCATCATAAAATCATACACGACAACACTGAATTTCCATTTAAATTATGAACACCAATTTTCATCTTGTACGGATCATCTACGGACACCAGACATCGCAATTAGGAGCCAACTGGTTATTCGGCGAGATATGACATTTCCATGGCGATGGGGAAGTCTCTAATTTCCCCGGTTTATTACTGCAATTCCCAATATTGTGTTTGATTTCCTGTCTGGTAGGATGTCAGAACAAAGTGATCGATGGGGTCCCTACAGCCAAATGTCGAGAGGTGATGGAAGGTAATTTGACGTCGTTGATGTAAAATGTGGATATGAGCCTCGTTCTGGGAAAACGGGGCTAAATACATGTACGTTAAGTGTCGTTCCCAGATTAGCCTGTGAAGTCCGCACATGCTTAACATTGACGACAAATTCCGTATTAACTAAATTTTCGTTAAGAAGAGACTTTCTATAAACGAAAAGTTCCATTAAAGCGGAAAGTGTCGTCCCTTACACTTTACGCTCTTGCAATAAGCCCAGGTTTTCCCAAAACGCGGCTCATATATGTAATGGGTATGTACAATATTCCAAATTTATTTTAAACGTTTTATTAAATTATGTACCTTGTGTGGATAATGCCACACATTCTTTACATATTATCTAGTGTTATTACTCTAGTTTTCGGAGGATGTAAGTTTTCGGACATCTGCTTTCTTTAGCCAAACACAACTTATTTTTTGGTGAGCTCATCGATTTGTGAGTCATTATGGCCATATTGCGAGTAAAACTTTTAATGGCAGTGATATGGAATAAAACAACTATTGGGAAGTGAAGTTACAATAAGTGTTCGCAGGAATGCATATTATATCCATAGATGAAACAAATAATGTCTGAATAACTGAAGAAATTACTGTTAGTTGGTGTCCATTAAGAATTCGACTGAGTCCGATCGTCAGATTTGTCAAAAGATTTTAGACATACCAAAAAAATAGAGCCGCGCTTTTGGGAAAACAGGGCTTAAAGCATGTGCGTTAAGTTTCGTCCCAGATGAGCCTCTGTAGTCCGCACCTGTTAATAAGTGACGAAAATTTCCGCTTTTGTGGTATTTTTCGTTTATAGCAAGTCTCTTCTTGATTTTAGGCGGAAAAAGTCGTTCCTGATTATTCTGTGTAGATTTCACAGGCTAATCAGGGATGACACTGTTCGCACATCCATTAAGCCCCGTTTTCCCAGAGCGCCGCTCATTTCAAACTGGATTTCGGATCAAATCTGATGGCTCTTGATTTTCTTTCTAAAGAAATCTTTATTTGTGAGAGCTTATTTGGTTTAACATAGACACTGTCACATGCCAATGCAGCAACGATCGCTGGCTTCAGCAAACAAGTAGCTCAATGTACATCTCCGAAAAAAACACTTATTCTTTTAAAATTATTCGTGCGTAAATGACATTTTTGACAAACTATGTTTTCATTGAAATGTGTTTTCGTAACCTTGCTCTGTTGGTGTATACCGGAACATGGCCTAAAATATTACTCTGAATGCGTGTTTATATTTTCAAAATACTTAACTGAGTTCGTTAATGACATTGGTATAACCAAATATTTACTTAAGACGTAAAGGTTAACCGACCCATAATTAATTAGGTTCACGTGGAACATGACGAAGATAGGAGGAGTTATATTGAAATGAGTTCGGTTGAAAATTCAATCATGACAATATGAATGACATCAAATTAAAGCATAAAGTGATGGTCCACGAATCGGAGAATTACGGCTTCGATTATCGGTTTGAATTTTCGGCATTTAACTTGTCGCTTGTTCAGGTCAGAGGCAAGAATCCTCATTATTATTAATACGAATATATTTTGGAAATAGTCAATAACATATGCCATTTCAAAATACTGAAATAGGATACGCAATTTGTTAAGATGGAATGGGTTTTGTTGTTTGTTTGGATTTTCGCCGTTTTCACCCGTAATTCACTCATATCGCGGCGGCCAGTTAACATACCCGTTTCCGAGTCAGCGTGTTACCCAGCAGTACATGTACTAAGTTAATATACTTTGCCAGAAGCTGGGCAGAAAGGCAGTAGCAAAAAATCATGACAAATGCCATGAAGGTTTTGTGGCGGAGCTACAAATAACAACATGCAAAACATCGCTTTTATTGCTCGTATTATTGTTAAAATAAAATAAAGGCACACAATACGCCAGTTGTTTTAACAAAATGGAACGTTCCATATACATATGCGTGTATAATAATCGTTTTTTTTTACATTTTTATGTACCAATTGTGTGTTCCCTACTTCAGAATTTCTTTCAGCAAAACCAAACAATGTCGTTCATAAAGGTGTCGTGTTCTGAGAAAACTGGGCATAATGCTTGTGCGTAAAGTTTCATCCCAGATTAGCCTGTGAAGTCCGCACAGGTAATCAGGGACGACACTTTCCGCATAAACTGGATTTTCGCTAAGAAGAGACATCATTCAAACGAAAAATTCCATAAAAGCGGAAAATTGTCGTCCCTGATTAGCCTGTGCGAACTGCACAGGCTAATCTGGTATGACAATTTACGCACAAGCATTATGCCCAGTTTTCTCAGAACACGACATAAATATGCATTGTATAGTTTTGCGTTGTTCGCTTTTGCAAATCAGCCAATGGGCAATGATCGTTAACCAACAATGTAAATAACACCAACCATCGTATCGATATGATATGGAATCGTTTATTGAAGTCCGTGAGCTCGACGTACATCCCAAATTGTGTGTAAGCACAAATATGTATGTACTTGTGTTAATTTCTTAACAAATCTATGCTTCAAATAGAAAAAAAAATGGTTAAAGTGTCTTCTTTTCATATTTTAGTTCCGTCGCGGTTGTTGTCGAAAAACACAGATTTGTAACAATTAACACAAACATAACCTTATAAAATAAACAGCAGCTGCTGCAGAAATAAAAGTAACGAGAAAAAAAAAACAGTTTGGCCATGGCTTTGCTTGTTGACGTTGATATCGTCATCGTAAATAGCAATCGCACATTCTCGGCCCTTTCCGTCAAACATCGGATAAGTCCGATTATGATAATCTGCGAGGGGTACCGATTGCGAAAATAGGACAGTAGCTTAATGATATCAAACCGATCGGACAAGTTTCCCATCATATTGCCCTACATAATCTTAACTCTAGCAAAACTATGAAAAGAAAGAAATACCGTTCTACCGGGTTGTTTTTTAGTTATGCGACCTGTTTTGTGCAAAACAAGCTCTTTCAGAACAGATCGGATTATAAAAGCATTGTCTACTGTCCTCGAGTTAGGCTAGTGTCATTTTGTTTTCGAAACGTTTTCTGCTCTTTAGAATATTATTTAATATTAAAGCAATAAAAACAGTATTGTACGAGAACTCGTCCCAAGTAATTTCGTACCTGAATCACAACATGAATCCATCGGAATAATAATTATTAATAATGTGTTTTTTGTTATTGAGGTCCGCTTTTCGTCCAAGCAAATATCCTGACACCATTGCGGGAGAGAGAGGTCTTTGTTTGGCAATGTTCCTTTCAGGGATTGGGGCAGTTGTTACAGGAAGGTATAAAATGCGGGTCCTGCGAAAGGACTCGTTATCCGACGACAAAACGTAGAAGAAATCTCATCTACATCTGACGTCACTCAGCTAAGAGGTAATTCTTTTACATTCCTAGATATATGTGTCGTTTTCTGAGAAAACTGGGCATAATGCTTGTGCGTAAATTGTCATCCCAGATTATCCTGTGCAGTCCGCACAGGCTAATCAGGGACGACAATTTCCGCTTTTATGATTTTTCTTTTGTTAAAATGACGTCTCTTCTTTGCGAAAATCCAGTTAAGGCGGAAAGTGTCGTCCCGGATTAGCCTGTGCGTACTGCACAGGCTAATCTGGGATGATATTACGCACATGCATTTTGTCCAGTTTTCTCAGAACGCGACACATATTTGCTTATTTAAAATTATGTAAGATGTATATTTAAATATTTCTGCATGTGTTGTTTTAATACAATTTTAATTTGTAAGGGGAACGTGGCATTTTACTTTCAAAACTGTTGAATATCCGTTGGAAAAGTATTTATCAAATGACTGCTTATGACGTGGATTTTGTTTTGTATTTTAATTATAAATTATATTATATTCTTTATTTTAACATCTATTGAATAGATTCCAAATTTTGTCCAATGTTTGTACAGCGTTCAGTATTTATTAACCTACCAAGTTTACGAAATAGCATAATTAAGGGTTTCAATGTATTAACCCATTTATACCTAGTGGACTCTCCCATCCTTCTAAATTGGATCATTTATTTCCAAAATTAGAGATGTCTGTTATATTTATTTATATTTTTAGAATATTTCTCACAGAAAGTCCTTTAATCAAACAGCGTAGACCCTGATGAGACGCCGCATCATGCGGCGTCTCATCTGGGTCAACGCTGTTAGCCAAGGCCTTTTTTCTAGACGCTATGCATAAATGTGTTAACCTGCAGCCCCCATGAATAACAATATGAAAATTAATGAGCGTTGTTCTGCAAAAACTGGGCTAAATGCATGTGCTTAAAGTGTCGTCCCAGATTAGCCTGTGCCGTCTGTAATCAGGGACGACACTTCCCGCCTTAACTGGATTTTCGCTAAGAACAGCCTTCATTTAAACGAAACATACAATATAAGTTGAAAGGGTCGCCCCTGTTCAACATGTGTATAGAGCAGAAGCTAATCTGGGACGATACTTTACGGACATTTGTTAAGCCTAGTTTACACAGAATGAGGCTTGAATTGCCTATGTGCTTTTGTACTTCCACAGGCGTTTTGCCTACTATTGCCTGACAACAGTAAACAACACCCATCTTAACCCATTTATGCCTAGTGGACTCTCCCATCCTTCTAAATTGGATCAATTTATTACCAAAATTAGGGGTGTCTAGCATATTTATTTCTATATTAAGAATATTTCTGACAGAAATTCCTTTAAGCAAACAGCGCAGACCCTGATAAGACGCCGCATCATGCGGCCTCTCATCTGGGTCTACGCTGTTTGCCAAGGCCTTTTTTTCTAGACGCTAGGCATAAATCGGTTAAAACTACCTCATCCATCGAAAAACCAGGATCATTTTTATTTTGAAACAATATCTTTAGATCTTCATTTAAATTAAAGCAATAAAAGAGACTTGTTTTCTTCTAGACGCAAACCGATTGCATATTCAAAGTAAAAAGATCAAATTGAACACGACTTTCCATAGAATTTAACTTTGGGAAACTTGCGAAACGTGTAGAGTATAACCTTAAAAAGTTTTTTTGTATGCCATAAGTGTTCATTTTATGAAGTCCGTTTCTAGTAATCGAATCAAAGCATAAAGCCATGTCCACAAAACAACAACACTCGCTTAATTTCATTTATATAATGCTGCACAATTAACATTTACATGTAAATTAAATGAATTGTGGGTGTGCCGTTTTCGCAATTAAAGAGAGGCTAATGCCAAGGGATGTACTTCAGTTAAAAAAGACCTAAATTACTTGATTAAAATATCAGCTTTCGTTATTAAAGAGTAAGATTGGAGGGGGGAAGAAATAATATCGTGGTTACAAGGGCCATCTGTGAACAGTTATTGACAATTTATATCGCGTTGTTGTGTGCTTCGTTATAGAGGTTCTCAAATTTGCACACAATCTTAATAAAAAACATATATAATATTTTGTTTCAGATCAGAATGCGTTGCCTTTTCGTACTGTGTGTGGTTGGTCTTGCCATGAACGTGTCTGCCAAGGCCGCCGGTGAGGCTCCAAATGCACCCACCGGAGATGCGCCTGCAGTTGAGGCTCCCACAGACGCCGCCGAAGCCAAATCAGCCAATGGCAACGCTTATGCATGTAAGTATTTCGCCGATGTTGTATTTTATATTATCGGTGTACATATTACATAGATATATTTGAGCCGCGCCCTGGGAATACGGGACTTAATGCATGTGAGTAAAGTGTCGTCCCAGATAAGCCTATGCACTCCGCACAGGCTTATCAGGGAACACTCTTTCAGCTTTTATGAAATTTTTCGTTTAACTTAGTCCCTTCTTAAAAAAAATCCATGCATTAAGCCAGCTTTTCCTATAGCGTGGTTAATATAATGTGTTCGTATATTTAAGTCGAAATGTCTGTATCATGATGGTGAATTTCAAAGTGTTTTTGTTAGAGGGTCGCATTTAAAGTCCTCTGGCACAATTGCGTGTGGGTGCCCGCACAGTTCTGGTTAAGGGAAACCGCTGTTCAGCCCTGAATCGCTTATCGTATTATCGATTACGATTGGTTTTGATCTTTTTTTTCCCACCCACAAAACCACCATCACTATATACTCTATACACGTTCTATACAAAAAAAACAAGTTCGGAACAAAATACAAAACAAATATTTTTAATGAATGATTTAATACTGAAAATACCTCGATAACTTATCCAGTTTGCCAGTGTTATATTAAAGTAACAATGTCCGAATAATATTCAACCCTTTATTATATTTAGACGGAAAGAACAAGAAGCCGGGATGCAAGGGGCTGTGCCCCGAATCGACCATTCAGATCTGTGTCAACGTAGACGCTGCCGACACCGCCAAAGTAAGCGCCCTGATGAGTCTGATGAACGGGGACGCCGCAGTTGAAGCTGCAATCGCTGCTGCTGCCGCAGACGAGACGAAGGCTGAAAAAGCTGCTTCCGGTTCCGGTTCCGCTAACAAGGAGGGCGGCTCAAAATCGGCCTCAAACGACCGTGACTAATTCACACGATTCAGATGGACAACAATTCGGACATTATTTTTTTGGATTTTCTTTTTTTTTATTATTTTTATTTGACTTTTTTTTATCTCGCACATTTTAATCCAACCTATATGATTTTTTTCAAATTGCAAATATGAATAAAGAATTAAGCAGCAAAAAAGTTCTTTGTAAATTTAGTTTTTCCTGTATATACTTCCGCAAAAATGTGAGTCTAAGTTATTGAAGGACA